>CM029014.1:67173028-67267915 GCA_016801055.1 Panax notoginseng | reverse complement strand
CCCACTAACTCGAACACTGACAAGAAATCTGGGTTTGATGAAGAACATACTCAAGAACACCTATAGCGACGGTTCTGTCGCTATAGTGCCCTTTTAGCGACAGATAATTTCTAAAAATAATTATTTTATTTAAAAAATTCGAGAAAAATAGATTTTTATTATTAAAAATACATAATAAATTCCTAAAAATGATTTTAAGTCCAAAAATGGATTTTTAATTATTTTGAATATATTTCAATAATATTTATATTTTTTAGAATATTAATGATATTTAATTTAGTTCATTATAATATTAAATAAATTAGTTAAAATGATTTTTAATACTTTAAAATTATATTATGATATACGAAAATATTTTAAGTTATCTTTAGTGACTTTTAATATTTTGTGAGGAATTTCATTAATAAATTAATATTAATGGTAATTAATTTATTTACTAAGTGTATTAAATAAATTATGGAAAAAATAGAATTAATGATTTATAAATCGTATAAAAATGATTTAAGTGTTATAAAAATATTTTAAGTTATAAAATATAACTTTTGATATTTTGTTATGAAAATATTAATATTTTAATATTAAAAGCAATTATCGGATAATGAATTTAATTGTTTAAAAATCATATAAATATGATTTTAAGGTATTAAAAATACTTTGAGATATTATAATATTATGTTATGATTTTCATTAATATTTAGTATTAAATAAATATTAATGATAAAGGAATTATGTGGTACTTAATTCATATAAATACGTTATTAATGATTGAAAAATCATAATAAATGATAATAATTATCTGAAAATTTTTACAAGACTTTTGAAAAATATGTTGACTATTAATAAATTATCTTAGATAATTGTTAAGTGTTTAGACATAGTTTAATTGAATTTAAACTCGACGATTATCCGACTAGACCATCGGGATGGTAGAATTGTGCCGAACTCGACTCCGACAGTAAAAGTTTGACTTGAGGATAAGTCGTATGTGTGTTTTAGACGGATAGGACTATGTGATAATGTGTTTAGGTTATTTTAAATACTGTGATGATATTATTCTAATGTGTAGATCATTATTATTAATATTAGGTCTTCAGACAAAGCTTATTAAATTGCATAGCGGTAATCAACGGTTCAGGCAAGTTTTTCTTAACTCTACTTTTAGTTGTTGTATTCAAATGTACTTGTGGTTAATCATTGCTGATTGTCATGTCTAAGAATTATAGAATTGTACTTTGTACATATTGTGCGTATAAATCAGGTATGAAAGGCTGATCACCTTCATTACCATTCAGTCCAGATATATTTGTTCATGTTCAATACTTGTTCTGTCAAAAGTTTGTTCATGCTAATTCACAACTATATTGTTGGATTATAGCCAGCTTATTATTTATACTCTTTCAATCATGATATATCCTCAAATAAATAATACTTGCTGGATAAACTTATGCTCACCCTTGTTATATCATGATAAATATTACAGATTAAGACGAATGCATCAGATACAAGGAAAGTCAAAGCCAAGTTCAGCTTGGGACTATGTGTGCAGCTAGATTTGTAATAATATTATATAATAATATCATTGTATGCCAGATTCGATATTGATTCAGGTTTTAAGTAAGGTTCTCGACCTTGGGGATAGTGTGTATTGTTTAATATATAAACAATTTATGTTTATATCTTTCGCAATAGTTAGATCTAGTGTACTAGATTCGTGGTGATTTAGGACCAAAATTTGGGGCGCTACATTTGGTATCAAAGCTGTTGGTTATAAACCTAGGGTAGAGTAACCTTAGACTAATAACCGCAGTGATAGGATAAGATCTAACTCACATAAAGTTAATGTGTCGGTAAGATTCAGAGACGAATCTCGGCGAGTTATAAGATACAGAGTTCCCTAACTTTGATAATAAAGGTGAACAATAATGGTGAACAGTGATAGGAGGTCGTAAAACAAAACGATCATAGCATAGAAATGAATCGTAATATATGCGATGAGATTACTCCATGATCGGATAAGGTTATGGCAGTCAGAAAGAATTAATTTGATGATTGGAAAGTTTACAGCAAGATTGTTGTGTGTCAGTTGTACTATGAATTGGTACAAATTCAAGAAAGGATTATGAATACAGGTTAAATGAAATTCGTATTGAGAAGGGAGTTAATGTGACGCCCCCAAAATTAGGTATACATCACCCATCTTGGGTCGCCAGATACATGGTACAGAATTCAAATACAACTTACTAATACAATTGTCGTTTACAATACGACAAAACATAAACTGTGAGTTTGAATACAAATATTGTCTTCTAGAGAGTATCCATACTCAAAAGGAGTCCTCATTACAATTATTATCACACTATTATATAGAATAGTGAGGACTACTAATGCTATCATCTGGTCCATCACTCCGTTTTCCGACTCGTCCCAGCTATATTCTCATTTCCTGAAGAGAACCGTGAGAGAAAGGGTGAGCTCAACTAGCCCAGGAAGAAATATTATGACTAAGATAATGCAGAATAAATTATCATTAGTCTTCAACAATGTTAAACTGATAAAATACAATAGACATCAAGTTTAACTGCAGCGGATCAAGCAATCCATTAAAAGAGTCAAGTAGAGAATAAAATCTATATCTTTTATGATTTAAAAGGTTTTTTATGACTTTTATCGCTGGGACTCAGCTTAATAAATAATCCACATTATCGAATCACCCCTACACTACGGCCAAGGATATTCTTTAGTATCACGACCACGAATTATCCATGCACTACGGCTAAAGATAATCATGTTTTCATCAACGGTCCTGATCATGCCATAAAACTATTCATCTCTGCACTACGACCAAAGAGAATCCATAGCCATAATCATACCAAAAGCTGTCCATCAATGCACTACGGGCCAATGAGGACATTTTTTTTCACATCATTTGTAACATTACGGTTATGATTATACCGAATAATCCGTGGTCAAAATCATACCAAGTCCATCTATGCACTACAGGCCACAGATGACTTTCAACATAATATAAGCATGAGAATAATGACAATGATATAAGAATTCAATAAAACAAGTTCAAGAATTAATTTATTTAGGAACTGATAACGTCCAAATTGTCAACATGATACTGCTTTGTAGAGTACAATTCAAGAATGCTCAGAAGAATATTTACATAAAAAGATACTGGATGAAGCACAAATATCAAGGATATTCCACTAATTTCATGGAGTATAGAAGTCAAAGTTTTAACCAACTGAGTATAATAAAGAATGGAATAACAAAAGAAATCACCATGCATGCGATAGATCGCACAGGCAAGTTATTTCAACAGAATAATAAATAACGTAACTAGGTCCGGCGTAAAACGCACAGACAGGATATTCCAACAGGATAATAAAGAATGGAACCAGGTCCGGCGTAAAATGCACAGACAGGATATTCCGACAGAATAATAAATAATGGAACCAGGTCCGGCGTAAACGCACAGACAGGATATTCTGACAGAATAATAAAGAACAAAATAATAGAAGAAATTCACCATGTATGCGGTACTTCGCATAAACATGTTATTCCAACATAATAATAAAGAATGGAATAACAGAAGAATTTCACCAAGTATAGGATAGTCTGCGTATACAGGTTATTCCAACAGAATAATAAAGAATGGAATAATAGAAGTTCCCTTCATGAATACAAAAGAAATAATATCCCTTACGGGTACAACAAATAATATCCCTTACCGTTTTAAAGAAGAACTGAAATAAAGTAGTTAAGTAGCAGAATACTTTTCTTCTTTCTCTCTATAGTTTCTCTCTATAGTTTCTCTCTCTAGAGTTCAGTGAATTCGTAAGAAAATAATGAAGGAATGAGCTTCTATTTATAGGAAAATGAAATGCATAGTAACTAATCCATGAACGGTCCAGATTAATTTATTTTAATCTGACGGTCCATATTTAAAGAAAAATATTTTAAATAAAATATAATATATTCTATTTATAGAATAACTTTAATAAAGTATTCTGTTTTATATAAAAAGATGTTTCTATTTTATTACGTTAATAATACAAATAAAACAAAACTTCATTATCGCTAAATAATTCATATTATTAATTGACAATAATTGAATCAAACTGAGTGACTTCTCACATAAGCATTAATAATCAATACCGTGTGCTACTATGCAACCACATGTATTACTGTACTTTTACTACCGAGTAGTTCAACAGTATCAACGGTAAAACTTCTGCCGTTATTTTTAATAAAATATTTTTGTCGTTTTCTCAATCCGACAATAATTTCGTTGTGGGGTCCACCAATAATTGTGCCGTCGTACAAATATTTCTCAACAAAAATAATATTCCCCGACCAATCGAATATAATACAACAACTTGTATACTTTGCAAAATTTATAAATACTACCCACAACATTATCTCAAATTCGCACCATAATATTTAAAAAAATATTTGAAAAAAATTAAATCTTTATTCATAAAATCTGGGGTTTCACAATCTCCCCTCCTTATGAAATTTCGCCCTCAAAATTTACGTACGTACCTGGTATGCCGAACAGATGAGGACACTTCGTCAGATTCTAACTCTTGAGGTATAACCTTTGAGTGTTGAATACATTCCAGGATTTTAACAGGTACATCTTTATACGTTAAATTATCCGCTATCTCGTCCGGTTCTAAATCAATAATGTGGTTCGGGTCGTCCACATATTTACGTAACGTCGATACGTTAAAGACGTTATGACCATGCAACAAACATACTTAGTGGTAAAACGAGTCTATAAGCCACAGTTCCTACTCGATCGAGGATTTCAAATGGGTTTCTCTTTAAGTCCTATAAGTTTAAAACATAACTTAATACGAATAAGAAGTAGATGAGGTTATGAATGATTTCATATGGTTGAAATCATTGAGAAAAGAAGAAAATACAAGTTTGAAGTTATTATATAAATTTCTTAAGGAAGTATAAGACTCGTTATGAATTAGAATGATGAGAGTGGATTATATGAATAAGTAGGTGAAATAAGTAAGGAATGATGTTCTATAACATCAAATTACAATAAAAAGTGAAATCATAATCCAAAATATCGATTAAAATGAAGAACGAACGAAGAATAGGCGAAGAACGTTGTTGATGGACAAATTTAAAACCATTATATGATAATTGTTGTTGTTGAGTACAGAGGAAATTTGACAGGGCTTCCCCGCCTTTTTCTCTTATAAATAGAGTGGCCACCCCAAGCCCTCTATTTATAGAGGGGGGAGCCGCAGTTGTACCGCGGCTGGCCGGGTTGCCCCTGGCTTCACGGGTCCTACCGTCTCAAAGTACATATACGCATGCACTGTAATGTCCGTTCAAACTTTTAGAATTGCAATCCGGGCATCCGACTGAGGTATGTAAGACCTATTTCGGACCATCGTTGTCGAGAGTTACGCAATGACATGGGATTAGAGGTTGTACGAATTTAGTAAGATGGGACCATGCCCTTCGATCTTCAAGCTTCAAATTCTATCTGTTATCCTGCGTAATGGTCACTCGGGATTGGATATCCTTGGTTCTTGTGGGACATTGCTGTGTAGAAATATATGTATTGAAATGTTAAGACAACGCGATGTGGCGTCAAAGTTGCAAGATGATGACTTTGGCCCTCACCGGGGTTATTGCCGGTTTGGGCTGATAAAGTAGACGTTGCTCAGGGTTATCTCTGAGATTGGACTACTGCAAGTGTTGAAGGTCCTTAGTGTCATCTCTGAGATGTGCATGTCTTCCCGATGTTATCTCCGGGTTTTGTACTGAGTTCCTCGGTGTGAGTGTCGAGGTTGAAGATGATTGCATTTGAAATAAACATTTCCAGGGTTATCGCCGAAACTACATTCCTTAGGGTTATCTCCAAGGTTGGTAGCTACTACTCCCAGTGTTGGGACTGAGACAGAATATCTCAGGGATATCTCCGAGATGGATCGATCTTGTCTGGTGGAATTTTTGGTGTAGGAACTGAATTCCTCGGGGTTATCTCCGAGGTTGGACCTGATACTCCCGGTGTGTGTTTCGGGGTTGAGGGTGAACTTTCGGTAGTATCCGAATTGGATGTGATCTGTCTTCCAGGGTTATCTCTGAAGAACGAATCTGCCCTCCTGCAATGTCAGTAACAGTTGTGTAGAAAATTTTGAGTGTCTACAGTTGCCCCTCTTTATCATATTAATGTAGTGCAAAGCATGGATAGGATAAAGAATCCTAGACACTTAAAATGCAACAAGATAAACATGGTGTAAAGTGTAGCAACATGATGCAAATGTATGATGCATGTGTGCGGGGTTGTTGCCCAACATGCTGGGGATGATTGTAGGCTCCCTGTTGCTTTTACCGGGGATTGGCAACGATGACCAGATTGGATGTGTAATTCATATCTCGTAGGATGTTGACATTGGGGTTGTCACTAAAGTCCTTAATCCTTGATACATACTTGATTCCAGAGATGTGCCTCTCATGTACAAGAGATCTATGGGGATAACGCTCTATCTAGTTTGAGGATGTGTATAACATATTCCATCATCGATCCTCTTCGATGGTGCTGACTTTTCCTGGTTTGTATCGCCAGAACATGTCAATGTTCTATTGGATCTACTGCTAACAGTATGTGTTGTCAGGGCTGCTTAACCTTCGTTGACGTATTAATCAACAAAAAAACGACCCTGTTGGGCAGACTATCAAGGCTGCTTGACCTTCGCTGATGTGTGAATCAACGGATAAACGCCCCTGTTGGGCAAACTGTCAAGGCTGCTTGACCTTCATTGATATGTGAATCAATGGATAAACGCCTCAATTGGGCAGACTATCAAGGCTGCTTGACCTTCGTTGATGCATGAATCAACGGTAAATACGCATTATAACCCCTACCGGGGATCTGTTTGATCCCCGTTGGCGTGTGAATCAACGACTAAAATCATCGGATGGCTTCCGACGCTTTGTTGGATTTACTTGCCAACAACTACAGTGATGTCAAGGTTGCTTGACCTTTGTTGATATGTGTATCAGCGGATAGAGAATGCATGATGCCCCTACCGGGGTGTTGATAGAGAATACACGATGCCCCCGTCGGGGATATGTACTTTGACATATGCAAATGTGTGATGCCCCTGCCTAGGTTATATACTTTGACATGAAATGAATGATGCCCCCGTCGGGGTGTTGATAGAGACTTAGGGTTATGACCGTCAATTGGCGGCATTGGACCTACGTCAAGTATTACTGAGTGTATCTTGGACCAACTGACATCATTCGTATAGTGTACCCTGTACTCGGGCCGTACGGAATTCAGGTGTGAAGATAGAATGGATTTTGGGGCGTTACAAGTTGGTATCAGAGCTGATAGGTTAAAAACCTTTGGTAGGAGTACCTAAGACTATAATCTTAGAGAGAAGGATAAGAAGATCACCACGTGAACATAGTAAATCGTTGTAACAGATGAGCTATTAAACGATAAATAATTTATAGCTAATGCTATGAATGAATGGTACTATGAAGTGGTACGGGGAAAAGAACTCAGATTAAGTTGTAAGGGTTAGCATACGAATTAAAGAAAATTCGTATTAAGTAAAGAGAAATTTAGAAGTTGTAAAATTTCAATTGAGGACTCATGTGATAGCTGAGTTGTATGAACCTTTGTTATGGGCAGAGGTTTCTGCTTGGTGTAACAACTGCTTAGCTTATTACAGTGATAATCATTGGGATTGGTCGTGCAATCAATATGTATATGGCGGGAATGTGAATCTTTTTTCATGTATATACTTGATAGGTAGAGAACGATAAGGTAGGTGCGAGTTCTTGAAACTCATACTTATGGTAAGTTTGTGACTCATAATAATATGGTATATTTTTGAACGTCTCAGCTAATGGACACCTATGATTTGACTGGATAGTTCTTAAACTCATATTATTATGGAAAGTTCTTGAACTCATAATGTGTGGTAAGTTGATGGACTGTACTAAGGTATGGGGATGTTTAGACTGAAAACCCATTGTTTTTAGTAGGCTTAGTATTGAAGGTGCTAGAGAAGATTAAGTATTGTCGCAGTAAGACAATGAATGAAGATGGAGAATAGGATATTCTAAGTCATTTAGTTATGCTAGATTTCAAAGTTGATTGAACTCGTGCTGATAGGTATATTTTGAAAAAGGAAAGAATTGGTTCAACTTTTGGAACCAATGTATTTTAAAATAGCTATTCTTGGTATGTCTATGCTAATTATTTCGGCTAGATAGAAATTGATTTGAAATATCAAAATGAATTTTATATCATCATTGCAATTGATGCAAAGATGGTAAAAGGATGGAGTTATTAATGCAATTGAACCTGGTGTTGGATGTGATCTTAGGATCAACAACCCGCTATGGTATGATGTATAATGACGAAGTCACAAACAGACGAAGTCCTCAACATACTGTGAAAAGTACGGTATCATGACGTCATAAAACGTTTTGATGTATTGCAAACGAATTTAAAGTAGTCGACGTCAATTGAGTTGACTAGACGAATATTTCACGTTGATATCCAATTTATTGGTATGGTCTAAGCTACTTGATTCGGCTAGACAAATGGTATGTCATGTTTAAAAGAAAATCGAGCCTTCTTTGAAGAAGTTGTGCCAAATCAAATTATTTTGGTGCAGAATCTAATGATTAAGTCTGAGGTGAACATATCCCGAAATGGGGAATACGATGGGTTAGAGGTAGTTTCTTTCGTTGTGATTGTAAACTGACCATGGAAGAAAGGTTATGGCGTCATGATGTTAAACCTAGTAAGAGTTCATGGTCGATTTGACCCCTCAACAAAAGTATGAAACGTTTTAAAAGGAAATTTTATATTCCTCGTTATTCCTTCTACTTCATGATTCTTGATAGGTTATGGGGGTTAGGAATGAGGGAAAGATAAGAACTCCGTTGAAGGGAAGTTGAGAAGAAGGGTAGGCTAAAATTTTGAGGACAAAATTCTATGAAGAAGGGGTGAATGTGATGACCCGGGTAAGGGTGTGGATTTAAGAAATTCCGAGGATGGAATTTTTATAAGGGGGGAAGAGTGTGACGACCCGGAAATTCGGGTTTTCCATAATTTAAGTTTAAAGAATTAGTTATTAATAAAAGTAATTTTTATTAATAATATTATGTGCTATATGTTTATTAACCATTCTAGAACCTAGGATGACTATAAGTCAGGAGGATTCTGGCTACGAGCTAGATTGAACGAGTAATAATTTTCTAGACGAAAATAAAATTTTTTCAGGAACAAAAATATTTTCGAGGAAAAAGACGAAATACGAACTATTCATCCGTTTCTGTTCGGAGATTGAGTTTGAATTTCTGAGAAATGTACAATGATAGAATTCTAAGACTTAATGGAATATTCAATAATATTTCAGTTATGACAAAAACGAAGCTTTCGCCTGCGGACTTAAAACTTAAAGGTTAGGAAAGTAAGTTCCGAGAATTTAATGATTTCGTATAATAATTAGGGTTATTATGTGTAAGAAATATGAGTGTAATACTAGTTATTATACGAGTATAGTACGAAGATTATTATGACGTATAATACGAATATTGTACGAACTATATACGAAGAGAATACGAGAATGAGATGTGTAGAATACGATTAGTCTTAATAGCTAAGTAAAATGCTTATGCTTAAGGGCTAAGTAAACTTAAAGGCTAAGTAAACTTAATGGCTAAGTAAACTTAAGGGCTAAGCAAACTTAGTGCTTAAGTAATGAAAGGTAAGGAGGTTGGGGGGGGGGCGAAATGACTATTTTTCCCTAGCTTTGGATTTTCTATAAATAGGAAGCTAACTTTCATTTAAATGGGATTTTTGAAAATCCTATAACATGAGAGAGAGAGAGAGAGAGTTTGGAGAAGGTGGAGAAGGAAGAGAATGAGTATGAATGATCGGAGCGAAGGTGATCGTGAAATAGAAAAGCTTGTGAATCGCCGGCTTTGTCTAGCGGAAGAAAAATAAAGAACAAAGGTAACCTAAAACCTAGTCAAATTTAATTTCTCTTTAACTCCTATAAGTTTAAAACATAACTTAATGCGAATAATAAGTAGATGAGGTTATGAATGATTTCATATGGTTGAAATCATTGAGAAAAGAAGAAAATACAAGTTTGAAGTTATTTTATAAATTTCTTAAGGAAGTATAAGACTCGTTATGAATTAGAATGATGAGAGTGGATTATATGAATAAGTAGGTGAAATAAGTAAGGAATGATGTTCTATAACATCAAATTACAATAAAAAGTGAAATCATAATCCAAAATATCGATTAAAATGAAGAACGAACGAAGAACAGGCGAAGAACGTTGTTGATGGACAAATTTAAAACCATTGTATGATAATTGTTGTTGTTGAGTACAGAGAAAATTTGACAGGGCTTCCCCGCCTTTTTCTCTTATAAATAGAGTGGCCACCCCAAGCCCTCTATTTATAGAGGGGGGAGCCGCAGTTGTACCTGCGGCTGGCCGGGTTGCCCCTGGCTTCACGGGTCCTGCCGTCTCAAAGTACATATACGCATGCACTGTAATGTTCGTTCAAACTTTTAGAATTGCAATCCGGGCATCCGACTGAGGTATGTAAGACCTATTTCGGACCATCGTTGTCGAGAGTTACGCAATGACATGGGATTAGAGGTTGTACGAATTTAGTAAGATGGGACCATGCCCTTCGATCTTCAAGCTTCAAATTCTATCTGTTATCCTGCGTAATGGTCACTCGGGATTGGATATCCTTGGTTCTTGTGGGACATTGCTGTGTAGAAATATATGTATTGAAATGTTAAGACAATGCGATGTGGCATCAAAGTTGCAAGATGATGACTTTGGCCCTCACCGGGGTTATTGCCGGTTTGGGCTGATAAAGTAGACGTTGCTCAGGGTTATCTCTGAGATTGGACTACTACAAGTGTTGAAGGTCCTCAGTGTCATCTCTGAGGTGTGCATGTCTTCCCGATGTTATCTCCGGGTCTTGTACTGAGTGCCTCGGTATGAGTGCCGAGGATGAAGATGATTGCATTTGAAATAAACATTTCCAGGGTAATCGCCGAAACTACATTCCTTGGGGTTATCTCCAAGGTTGGTAGCTGTTACTCCCAGTGTTGGGACTGAGACAGAATATCTCAGGGATATCTCCGAGATGGATCGATCTTCTCTGGTGGAATTTTTGGTGTAGGAATTGAATTCCTTGGGGTTATCTCCGAGGTTGGACCTGATACTCCCGGTGTGTGTTCCGGGGTTGAGGGTGAACTTTCGGTAGTATCCGAATTAGATGTGATCTGTCTTCCAGGGTTATCTCTGAAGAACGAATCTGCCCTCCTTCAATGTCAGTAACAGGTGTGTAGAAAATTTTGAGTGTCTACAGTTGCCCCTCTTTATCATATTAATGTAGTGCAAAGCATGGATAGGATAAAGAATCCTAGACACTTAAAATGCAACAAGATAAACATGGTGTAAAGTGTAGCAACATGATGCAAATGTATGATGCATGTGTGCGGGGTTGTTGCCCAACATGCTGGGGATGATTGTAGGCTCCCTGTTGCTTTTACCGGGGATTGGCAACGATGACCAGATTGGATGTGTAATTCATATCTCGTAGGATGTTGACGTTGGGGTTGTCACTAAAGTCCTTAATCCTTGATACATACTTGATTCCAGAGATGTGCCTCTCATGTATAAGAGATATATGGGGATAACGCTCTGTCTATTTTGAGGATGTGTATAACATATTCCATCATCGATCCTCTTCGATGGTGCTGACTTTTCCTGGTTTGTATCGCCAGGACATGTCAATGTTCTATTGGATCTACTGCTAACAGTATGTGTTGTCAGGGCTGCTTAACCTTCGTTGACGTATGAATCAACAAAAAAATGACCCTGTTGGGCAGACTATCAAGGCTGCTTGACCTTCGCTGATGTGTGAATCAACGGATAAACGCCCCTGTTGGGCAGACTGTCAAGGCTGCTTAACCTTCATTGATGTGTGAATCAACGGATAAACGCCTCAGTTGGGCAGACTATCAAGCCTGCTTGACATTCGTTGATGCATGAATCAACGGTAAATACGCGTTATAACCCCTACCGGGGATCTGTTTGATCCCCGTTGGCATGTGAATCAACGACTAAAATCATCGGATGGCTTCCGGCGCTTTGTTGGATTTACTTGCCAACAACTACAGTGATGTCAAGGCTGCTTGACCTTTGTTGATATGTGTATCAGCGGATAGAGAATGCATGATGCCCCTACCGGGGTGTTGATAGAGAATACACGATGCCCCCGTCGGGGATATGTACTTTGACATATGCAAATGTGTGATGCCCCCGCCTAGGTTATATACTTTGACATGAAATGAATGATGCCCCCGCCGGGGTGTTGATAGAGACTTAGGGTTATGACCCTCAATTGGCGGCATTGGACCTACGTCAAGTATTACTGAGTGTATCTTGGACCAGCTGACATCATTGGTATAGTGTACCCTGTACTCGGGCGAACACCAATGAGTGATATGTAGACCCACGTTTCGGTCTAAGAAAACTACGAATGCAAGCCATTATGGTCAATCGCGTAGCATTTTTATTCCTGATTTGGCTTTTTCAGCTCATAAGAACTCCGTTGCAACACGAACTAGACCAAGACAGAGGGGTGGGACCCATGTAGGGGTGTCGCAGGTACACCTATAGCAGCCGTAGGTGAACCTGCGGCCAACCGTGGATACTTAATGCCATCAGGTTGCTTTCATAAGTTATTTTCATATTGCACTACTAAAGATATTCGAGAGCTCTTCTTCAGATTTGCTGAGTTCGGGCGACTTTCTTCAAATTCTATCACCGTACAAGTGTTCTTCACTGTCCTGGTAAAGTATGAATGTCTTAATTTCCAGTTTTTATCCGTTGGAAAACGACTTATCATATAAAATGCATCTAAACACATAGTAGTGAATATGCATGCTCAAATGACTTGATAAAAAATATTCAACATAGTAAATGTTAGTATTAAACCATGCTGAACATAATGATGTGAAAAAATTTGACTTCTAAGACTATCAAATTGGCACCCCTTTCTGCTATTTCTTATTTTATTTGAGGACAAATGAGCAAAACGTAAAAATGTAAAGTAATCTTGGTATTTAAACTACCCTTATGGATTGATGACTTTAACTTTTTATGCATATAGTATGTATATGATTGTGGGCAGGTGTGCTACTGAATGGCCACCTAGTCATGCCTATGTGCATGTGGATAGTCCTGTTTACAAAGGGGACTATGGCAAAAAAAATTCAAAATATAGGCATCTGAATAGTCATGCATTTTTAACTCTACTGTAACTTTATGTTAAAGTAATGCATGCATGCATGTAGTCATAAAATGCATTTTGAAAAGAAAGCTCCAGGTTAAAAATTACCACACCCTTTCTGAGGTGATTTGGAGACTTTTGTCCAGATATTATGGATCCGAATCAGCCGAGTAGTTCCTGTAGGACCACTTTTGGTATACGAAGGAGGGCTTCTGAAGTACCTCAACCCCATTCTGTTAGACAGCCTCGTCAGTTGGTGGAGGCGGTGATACGTCCAGTCCATGCTGATGTGTCAGACGTCGAGGACGAGGAGGAGGATGTTCCAATTGTGGACCCCGCTCCTGCTGCACATGTTACCTGTAGGGACCTCCCGAGTATTCAGGTGGCAAACCCAGAGCTCCTGGGTGATTTGAATTGACATCCCTCGATGTATTTACACCCTAACGAGGTATGACATTAGATCTTAATTTTCCTTCCTATTGATGATGAGCAAAGGATTTTGATGTTGATCTACATTTTTATGTAGGTTCCCAGCTTTACACAGCCTCGAGGGAGCTGGTTCAGTATTCACTTCATGTACCAGGCTCTGCTTCCTGACTATAGAGCGATTGTGCATGACTGGGGATTTGGGGCGTTCTTTTCCATCCTTCCCCATCGTTGTCCATGGGGTTACCTCAAGGTATTGTCTGAGCGCTGGTTTCACCAGACTTAGTCACTTTATTTGCCGGACTCTGAGGTGATGATGACGCCGATGGATTGGCGGTTTATCACAGGTATGGAGTTAGGAGGGGCACCAGTGCCTTGTATGGCGGATATTACCCCTACTGCTGTCAGATCCTTGCTAGGAGTTTTGACTGAGGCACTCAAGGGCAGGATTGTCAGTACGGGTCCTTTGAGTGTAGATGCTATGAGTGGGCTGTTGAGCGAGCCCATGCCAGATGATGTCAGAGTTAGGGATCGCATTATTCGGTGATTGTTCCTGATGATCATTAGAGGCTGTTTCACAGCAGATAATTCTTCTATGGTGTAGTTCGCTTTGATCAGCGCCACACGACATGTAGATAGTATAGGAGAGTATGACTGGGGTTCCTACACCTTCGCTTATTTCCTTAGGGGCATGCGTATGTGTTCGTAGGGCTTGACCGAGGCTTGGTTAGGATTCTACCCATTTCTGCTGGTGGGTATTTCTCTTGTAGTTTCCCATATGTAGGTTAAGAGTGTTTACTGACCGCAAATGTTTGCCTTTGTATTAGCAGTTTTGGGCCTATGAAAGGCTTCCATGTTTGCACCATGTGAGCGTGTTAGGTTTAGATTCCTATCCACGAGGACGACGATGGCATCATTCCATACTGGCAGAGGTCCTTGTGGCTGAGGGTTTCACTCATTGCCGCCTACAGCTAGAGTTGTTGACAGCTGATGTCATCACATGGATTCCCTATTCTGGGGAGCACTTGGCCATGGGATTTTAGGATGGGTACCCGACTAGTGTCGAGTACGTGATTTCAACCTGAAGGGTTCCTCTCTTCACTGACGAAGGATGGGAGCTCTATTTAGGAGAGCGTGCTATTAGGAGCACCACAGGAGAGATTCGTATACCGATCTTGCCTCCTTCTAGGCGTTATTGGCCTGTGTCGCAGTCACCCGTCATTGATATCCCATTATTACGGGTTGATGGTTTTGTATTATCAGAGGGTCCCTGCACTCAGGAGATGTTTCAGCGTTGGTGGTCCCCTCGTACTATTGGAGCCCAGTCCCGTGCCACTCAGTTCATGGGGGATATGGTTCCAGGATCCGTGAAGATGACGGATTGTCTAGCCTGTGTCCGAGATCCGTCTCATTTGACGCAGATTGACAGTTTGACCCAGCGATTGGATCGGGCACATTTCTTTATCTGGTATTTGGACAGAGATCCAGTAAAGGCAGATTCGTTTGATCATTCCAGCTAAGGTGCTGGCCCCTCAGATGATCCATTTGGCCTTGCCAGCGCGGATCTTCCTTAGTATAGACCTAACATCCCTATTGATTGAGATCTAGTGACTCAAGAGGAGTTACATCAAGTGGACAAGACTGATGATGTAGATATTGACACCATTGTCTTCTTCTGATGTATATTCTCATTATCTCTTTTGATAGGCCTCTGCTTGATATTGGGTGGTTGTGCCCCATTCTCGCAATATCTTTTGATAGGCCTCTGTTAGTAGTAGGGCGTCTGTGCCCCATTTCCCTATATTTTTAGCTGTACAGAGATGATGTATATATATGATGATATACTTTGGAATGTATGTACTGTTTTTCATTCCCTATATCATATTGTCATCTATTATCTGTAATGCATGTATCATGTTATGCATATATATGTATGTCTAGAGATATTTCAGTATTGACCCCTAAATGGTCTTATGATACAGCCCACACAGATGTCTTCTTCGGCAGTCAGCCGGATAGATCATACCCCACCATTATTAGTGGCATCACGTCTTAGTTCGTGGTATGATAGTATATCACCATCAGACAGGGTGACTGTAGATCAGATGTTACAGCATACTATGACCTTATTGACATTTCAGGTTTCCTCAAGATTTGTGGAGGGCATGCTAGAGCATTGGGTATCGGAGAGATAGGTCTTCCGATTTGGTACCCATGGGTTGACTTTGACTTTGGAGGAGTATGCATGGTTGACGATGCTGCCACTAGACAGACCTTGCGTGCATATGGCTATTAGAGATATGAGCAGATAGTTTATGACCCTCACCGGACTGTGGCGTAGGGTGGAACAAGATGAGCTGACTGATAAGTAGGTTTTATACCTACTTATTGGATATCAATTCATGCGAACTATGCTCATCTCAAGTATATTTTAGTATGTTTTTAGTGGCAGTTTGTGTTAATTTACATTGCATGTAATGAGAACTCCGATGGTATGAAATTGCGGGAAAAGGCACAGTTCGGCAGAGGTAGGTGGCACGTGTAAGAACCCAAATTTTTAGAAATTATAAAAATAAGAATTTAGTGAATAAAATTCTTAAGTGTGAATGGGTTCGAATAAAAATAGTTATGTGATATGAGGTATGTAGGAATGTGCTACACAGGGTAATATGAACTATGTAATATATAATTTTTGTGATTAATAAATATATTATTATTATATATTGTTATTGATCGCAGAGATAATTCAGTTGAGATAAAAGAAGTGGATAAAATTTCCTATCGATAGTAAATAGTATATAGGATTATTTTATCATAGTAAGTGGGTGACATTAATGTATAATCGTCATTTTCTTGTGTATGTGTACTAATAACTGGTATGATTATAATATAGGTTATTAATAGTACATAAGTTATCCGCGAATGGGTTTGGATAGTGAAACATAAGTTAGTTGAGAGAATTAACTAATAAGAATAAATTTTGGTTAATTGATAGTTGAGAGTTATGTTATGGAACAATATAATGTGTATGTTAAACCTTAAATAACTATGGTAATATAGTACAAGGTTTAATTTACTTAAGTAAAGGAGTGAAATAATATGTGTGTTGAATATGTGATACTTTATATATGTTACTCAGAATGGTAATATGTGAGAAAGTCTAATGTACGAATAACGTTGAATATATATACGTTATTAAATGGAGACATAAATCATTATATCTTTAAATGAATATTTAATATTTGAAGAAATTGTTTTGGGAACAATTTATAGAGGAAGAGAGAAATAATAATTATATATTTCTAATAGAGGATATTAGAATAATTTTTAATATTGAGTTATTTTAATAAAAGGAGAAAATGTTATTACCTTATATATTTTTGTATAAGGTATGATTAATAATATAGTAAATATATTAAAATTTATTTGCTATATGTAAATAAATTGATGGAAATAATTTATTATAATAGAAAATAAACTTTTTATCTATTTTCTGTATATAATATATGTACATGTGTCGTACATATAGTTAATAGATATTATATTAAGAGTAATATCTTGAGAAAATGAGTAAATCGTTTTATTATGATTAATTACTATATTTAGAGAAAACATGATAAAAACATCTTATGTTATGTTATGACGAAGTACATAATTTTGATTATAGTAATGTGGTGGGGAATGAATAAGTAATGAGAATAAGTAATAAGCTTAATGTAAGCTTGTGTGATATGCCCAGTGTGGCAAAGTGATGGAATAAGTATTCATTAAATAATTTAATGAATGAATAATTGAAAGAATTAAATTATATGTGCAATGGTTTTATATTATATAGTAGCTACATCTATATTATATGAAATGAAGTAGAACACTTCAATGGTAACTATATAATATAGGAAGTATTTGAATATATATATATATATATATATATATATATATATATATATATATATATATATATATATATATATATATATATATATATATATATACAACCAGGATCCTATCAGGGATCCCGAATTTTAGTAAAAGACGGACCTTTTTTTTTTTTTGCTTTTTTTTAAAACAACTAAAAAAAAATTTAATATTTTATGGAACTGAAATTTTTTCATAATAAAGTGTTTTGGGCGTGTTTTGAATACCTATACCAAAAAGTGGTGGTACAGTCTGCACAGACTGTACCACCATATTTTGTTATACGTACTCAAATCACGCCCAAAACACTTTATTATGAAAAAATTTCAATTCCATAATTTTTTATTTTATTTTTTTTAGTTGTTTTAAAAAAAAAGCAAAAAAAAAAAAAAAAAAGTCCGGACGGTAGCTCCGTCCGGACGTCCGGACCGGATCTGCCCCCCCTATATATATATATATATATATATATATATATATGTATGTATAAAGGCTTGTATGTTAGCATTTGTACAAGTGAGATAGTAAAATGTAACATGGTGCAATGGACCACTTCCATGACCATATTATAAGATGTAAAGTTAAGAATAATGTTATTTTTTGAGATTATATTATTATAAGCTTGTGGACTATTAATTACTAAGTTCACATAATTATGTCTTGTGTGACATAACTAGGGAAGTTAAAACTATAACATTCCAGATCTTAATTGTAATTTTAAATATTTATTGAATTATATAAATATTTAATGGATGTGTTTATCATCGAATAAATGTGTTTAATTTGATTTGAGTTGATTGATTAACTATTTGTTAATTAAATAATTAAGGAGTTAAGAAATTAATTGTTATGGGTTAATATTCTAATTTAATTTAATAATTAAGTTAGAGAGTTTATAATAATTAAATGAATTATTATATTTTGATTTTTATTTGTAGTTTAAAATGAAGTGTTAGCTGATTAAATAAAGTTATAATTATAAAAGAAATTATAATTATGTGGTATTGATATATGTGTTAAAGTAATTAAATAAATTAGTATTAGATTTAATTAAATTGATTATCAAAATTTAATTAAATAGAAGTGTGACAAATAACATTGCTATAATAGAGTTATTAAAATAAATTAAAGGAGTTTAATTAGTTTTTTTTTGCCAAACAAGCCTTAATGCATATTAAGCCTTTAATCTAATAGTATTTTATCAAACAAGGTGTAAGAGTTAATGTGTTATTTTTAATTAGCCTAGCCAAACAAGCCTTATGACTTTTGATTTTCAAAACATAGATAACTGATATAAGTTATATCTAGAGTTATATTATATAATTAAAATATATTATTACTATTATACGTTATATTATACTACGTAAGATAGAATAGAGAAGAAAGACTCAGAAGGAAGAAAAAGAAGAAAATGAGAAAAGTGATAAAGAACTTGAGGGATTCTAGAGAGGATTTGAGAAAGAAATTGGGAAAAGAAGCTTGAGAATCCAAGATAGTCATCATCTTCTTCTGAATTAAGGTATCATCTTGCTCCTATTTTCTAAAAACTATGGTTATCCTCTTCTCCAAAAAGTTATCTATAGAATAATTGTAAAAGATGAATTGTTGGTGTATATAGTTTTATATGATAATTGATTGTTGTAAAACAGTTTTTCATAGTTTATGTGTGGTTATAATTTGTGACACCCCCAAATCCGGTACTTTCATTTTCATAGGATTTGGTGTTCACGATACAAATATCATCTATCTATCTACCCATAATAAATGCAAACCATGCAATAGATAGAAATAAAATCTTCCCCTTAAGGGTTACAACATCTGAATAATAAATATACAATCCCAGGTTAAACTAACCTTAAACATCTGTGCAGAATCATAAACAAATAAGTCTTAAACAATAACATTAACTCAAGTCTTAAACAAATACATCCTCATATAAAACAACAAGTCTTCGTCACTTGCTAAATTTGCCCTTGCCTTTACTAGTGGAAGGTTCATCAGTTATTTCGTTCTTAACTGCAATGTTATTATTAAGCAAGAATGAGCACAAATGCCCACGAGTATAATAATGAAATAACAATATAATAACATGTAAATAAATCGAAGACATCTGAATAAAAGCTCAACTTTTGAATCAAGAATGAATAACAAGAATTAAAAGAATTCTGAGGGTCATAAGACCTTGAACTATGTCCTAAGTTATCAAGGGTTATACTTGAAATCTTTAACAGTCATAAGACTATGGACCTTTCTTCTCGTACTTAGGGGGATCAGCCCTTAGTACCATACTGTGCACAATATCTTAACACTAACGCATAAGTAAATCCCTTTGCAGGGTTGTTCATCTCAGTTTGACATTCGAGTCCGCACCAAAGGAAGTTTGGTTTGGATAATTCAATAAGAGTTCTGAAATTTAAAACGTTCATCAACTAAGGACTAGTTGAATCAATAAAGTTCACTAGTCTAATAAGGTTCAATAATAATGATATTCAATTTGAATAATAATCTCAAGAAGTATACAATAGGACAATTATTGTATAACTGAATCATGCTTTGAAAAAAATAATATAACATTTGAACTTGAATAATAGTAATGATAATTTACTCGAGGTAAACAATAATCTTGAACAATAATGACAAGTAGGGTTAGGAAACTTGCCTCGTGCGTAGATTACACTTTAACTACACTCGTTCTTTGATTTTAATCCTGCATACCATTCACATTCACAATACTAGTTAATTATAACTTAGCTAATCATCAAAACACATTCTCTTTGTCTACTTTGATTATTAATTATATTAGTCAATTTATCACACTTACAGTCACATAATACCACTTCATGAATAATAATTTAATTATGAAGTCATTAATTCAATCCACATGTATTTACGTTATTTACATGTTAAACATCACATTATACTTCTAACATAGTTTTATGTTCATTACATTAAGTTACTAACACATTGCTAGACTTAAACTTTTTTTTAAAAAAAATTCCATTTCTGTACTTTCAGGAGAGTGGCACTGCGGCGCCACTGTCACACTTGATCTTCGCGCTGCGGTGCGATGGCGCTGCGGCCGGACACTTGGCGCTGCGGCGCGGGATTTAAGTCACTGGACTGGCCCCGTGGCGCGACGAGCCAGAAACTGTTCTGCAATTCGCAAAAATTGCATAACACAGCCCAAATTTCCAATTAAATTACTGCTATACGAAATTAATCATATACACATGTTATAATTCATGCATAAACATAACCCAACAATTATAAAATGATTTTAACCATTTACAACACATAATCACAGAATTAAATTATGCAAATTGTACTGTTCTTGATGTTCTTGAAGATTTTGAACAAAAACATATAATTTAACACTACGGATTCGTTATAACACCGAATCCGTTCGTTTAAGGCTCGGTCTCTTCGTATCAAGATGCATAATCAAATAAGAGTGTAAATTTTACGAAAATATTTATGTTTGACACCTTAAAGTTACGTATAAGGCCATATGGCCAAAACCCAAACTCTGTATATTTTGAAATAACAAGTCGTCAATAATACGACATGTTTTCATGAATTTGATGATATGGTTTACATAATATATATAATTAAACACGATTTGATATGTCATAACACACATACAACCCATAATCATTACTCCTAATCCAATTACAGAGGTTAAACCAAAAACTTTAAAAGCCATTTTCATGAAAACTAAAATACGTAAAGTAGGAATTGGGAAGGAGAGATTACCCAGAGTTTTAATGAGTAGAGATAAAACCCTTTTCAAGCTTCTTCAACACAGAGATTCTCACAATTCCTCTGAATTCTCTCTCAAATTCTCTCTGGTTAGTTTTATCAGGCTTAGAAAACAAATGAAGGAAATCAGACGTCGTATTGTTAAAAAGAAAAGTCTGACGTGCGTTGGTGGTCAGTTACCCAGTCATGGGTTAATTGGCCCCAACTCCCTTTAGTGCCATGTTTGGCTAGTTAGAATAGGTTTTAAAAATCATTTAATTTAATAAAGCTTTATCATATAACTTAATAAATGTCACATCCAATTGCATAATAATTCATATATCTTATTTAATATAAATAAAATATAATAACTTCTCATAAATTCACATAGTCATATATTTAATGTTTTCATAAATAAATAATGTCAAATTATTAATTTTCTAATTAATAATTAAATTAATTTAAATAACATTAGGCTTATTAAATATTTCTTTTAATACAATAAGCTCACATAATGACCTACTTCGAATAATTATTATTCTCTACATTAATTTAATAAATGTAACACATATAATTAAATTAATCTACCACAATTGCATCAAATAATTATTTAATCCAATAATTAAATCATCAAAAAATATTTATTTAATTCAATAAATATTAAAATTAAATTATAAAAATCTCGTTCGTCACATAATCAATTAATTCATATATGTATGTAATTTGTGAAGAAAACTATATTACAGAGTGTTTATGAAAATTTATGAATATGGCTTAGTATATATATATATATATATATATATATATATATATATATATATATATATATATATATATATATATATACTATTGATTTTGTAAGTAGATGAATAAACATAAACATGATAGTTTGAATTAATGGTTTTGGTTGAAAAATAAAGTTACACTGATGAGTTTCATTAAAAATGTCAAAAATAGAGTTTTTGTCAAAAACATTGAAATTGGGTGTTATAAAGTTGATGTTTATGTTATTATATATGTAAAAACATGTTAAGAGTATTGAAATTATGTTTATATGTATGTGTATTACATGTTAATTAGTTTGTTAGATTGGAGCTTGTAGGCCAATTTGACTTTTTGTTCATGTTGTTGCCGTGGCTATCGCCGAAGTCTGGAGTTTGGCGCCGCAGCGCGGCCCAGCAGTATTATTCTCGCGTCGTAGGGCCGGTATCACGCCGCAACGCCAACTGCCAGCCTGAGTTTCTCGCCGTAGCGCCAGCTCAGCGCCGCAGTGCCAACCCACAGTATAAACTGTGGCGCCGCAGCGCGAGTTAGCAGAATGGTCTGACAGTTTTATTTATTCATACTAACTCTGAAAATAAATGTTATGTGTTAATAACATGACTGTTAAATGATGATTTCAGTATTACTAAACAAAAAAATGAGCATGTTATCAAGGGTTAACTAGTATTAACGTATTTCGATTATGTGAATTGAAAATCAAACCTACATGATGTATATACTTGTTATATATATATATATATATATATATATATATATATATATATATATATATATATATATATATATAAAATGTTGGTAAAGACTAATTATGCCGTGATGACATATATATAGGGTATTGAGATTCAAGTTGTAGGGTTTAGCTCGTGCTCAAGGCAAGTTTTCTAACTCTAACACTTCGTTGTGCAAGTTTAATTTCGTTGAGTACGTTATTGCTTTTAATTCAATTACAATTACGCAAGTTGCTAACTCTACACTTTCGTAGAGCTAGATTGTTTATTATTGAGAAAGTCCTTGTATACTGTTCATGAGGATACAAGTATTCTAAATCTTATACTTTAATATTGAGCAAGTTTCTTTAATATGTAACTTGTTATTTAGCATGCTAATCGCTATATTTTAATACCTTAGTGTTGAACAACTTTATCGTTTAAATTACTATTCACTTTGCATGCTTAGTATCCAATTCTTAATAAACTTGACTTTATATGTTTCAAGCAAATTATGTTATTATTATTCAGTGTTTATGCTATTAGATTATTCCTAAAGCATGATATTAAGTTACAAATATCGATTCAGTT
Source organism: Panax notoginseng (assembly GCA_016801055.1). NCBI lineage: Eukaryota > Viridiplantae > Streptophyta > Magnoliopsida > Apiales > Araliaceae > Panax > Panax notoginseng. The sequence goes on along the minus strand of CM029014.1, from coordinate 67,244,417 downwards.
ATGATTATTCCATAGCGTACAGTTAGTTCTTTTGTGCTCAACTAATCCTTAGTTGATAACCGTTGAATTCTAAATTACCTTATAATGTATCCAAACCAAACCTTCTTTGGTGTGGACTTGTATTCTAATACTGAGATGAACTACTATTTTAGAAGAGGTTTACGCTTAGCGTTGAAATGGTTGTGCACAATACATTGTACGAAGGGCTGATCCCCCTAAGTACGTGGAGTCCTTATAGTCTTATGACTGTTAAAGTTAAAGTTGAAAGATTACTTATAACTGTGGACATGGTTCGTGGTCATTAGACCCTCAATTGTATATTTCATAATGTTAATAGAACATATTGTTCAGTTCTATTGGGCTTGTTAGTTGGCAAATATTGTAAGATTTTCTTCATTGTTATTTCAAGTGAGCTTTGTTTGCTCACTCTTGCTTATATAACTATTACAGCTAAAGATGAAAAGGTAGATATACCTAGCACCAATAAAGGAAAGGGAAAGATGAACAAGTACTGAAGACTTGTAATATATTGACAGTTATTTACCAGACTTTAATTTGATTGATGTAACGAAGTATTTATTTAATTTCCACATTTGAATGATTGTAATTAAAGGTTAGATAACCTGGGAGATTTTGTTTATGTAATCCCTTAAGGGAAGGTTTATTATTCAATTTTTATTATGATTGGGTAGTTAGATATGAATGATTTGATTAAGTGAACACTGAATCTTGAGGTAAGAAGTACCGAGATTTGGGGGTATCACAAGTTGGTATCAAAGCCTTAGGTTATGAACCTTAGGTGGGGAAAAGCCTTAGGAAGTAACCTTTGAAAAGATAGTGGTGATTAACTCTTATCGAGTTTTAGGAAAGAAGTAATAAAACACTTATGTGCTTATGTGTTTATAACTTATGTGCTCGTGAGTGTCGAGTAGTAATGATTAATAATAAAAACTTAAAATTTTGTTGTCAGGATAACTAATGTCAGAGAATCCAGTCAGGCTAGGGAGGAAGGACCTCAGATGCCTATAGAGGAGGTGCCTCCCGATATTGAGGTTGTTTGGGAACAACTACTGCCACGGGAGTTAGCCCCTTTGGTCACAGTGGTTGAAGATGAGGATGATGACGTGGAAACGGATGAGGAGGATCCCGTTGAGTTGCCACAGGAGGATGAGGATGACAAGGATGAGGAGGAAGAGACTCCACTAACCTCGATAGCCGCTCGTATGTATGATGAAGTCTACGACCGCAGCGTGGAACTTCAAGATACCGTCAAAGAGTTGCAAGAGATAGTAGCTGAACATCAGACTGCAATGACACAGAAGGATGACGAGATCCAGGATCGTGAGGAATGACTGACTAATGTCGAAGAGAAGCTAGTACAAACTTAAGGAGAGAAAGAACAATTAATCGAGGTGATCGCAGGACTGAAGAACAAACTGAAGGAAGAAGCTACTAAGAGAGCAAGGGCTGAATAAGCATACGAAGAAGCTTATCACCGAATCGGGATAGCAGTAAGAGACGCGCAATCAAAGAGGATGAAGATGGAGGAGATGGATAAAGTATTCAATACCATGATCAATCGAGCTCAAGATCGGGTCATGGGTTATCCAATTCAATTCGAGACTCTGCCATCGTACATGTTAGATCGCCGAAAAATGTTTCGAGTTATGGAAGAAGAGTGTCGAAAGGCTACGGAGTATCTTAATAGGACATCGTAGGGAATGTATATAATTAATAAAAATGTTAAATAAATTGTAAATTCCAAGTGTTATGCAACCTATGGGATATGACGATGATGTTGTCCTGAAACTTTTGTAGTTCAGGGAAGTAATGTAAATAGCAGTGATGCTATTTTGTTATGTTTTCAACGAGATTATGAATAAATAAAAGTTATTATTTTATTCAAAATGTTATGTGTTTTGTGGTTATTTCTTTTTAGAGGCAAGTTAAGTGGAAATCACTTAAAAGAGTTGAATAACAATCTAATGAGTGTATGTTTTAACAGAAAATGCCTCCCAGACGACAACCACCACGTCAGAGAACCACTAAAGGAACCAATAACGACAATGTTGATGTTAACACCGTTCAACAATTAGTGACATTACTGACAGGAGCGTTGCAGAATCAACCACAGAACCAAAGAACAACGTTTAAGGATTTCAAGGCGGTTGGACCACCTGAATTCCGCGAGTCTATGAATCCAGTCGAAGCATAGACCTGGATTATGGAGATTGAAAAGGTATTTGATGTTGCTAGGGTAGGGGATGACCAGAAGACTGCTTTTTCAACATTCATGTTGAAAGCAGAAGCTAGTTATTGGTGGTAGGCCAATAAATCCCGGGAAGGACCAGGAATGATGACCTGGGATAGGTTTAAGGAGATATTCTTCGAGACCTATTTTTCAGAGAGTTCGAAGAGTCAGCTGGAGATTCAGTTTTTAGAACTAAAGCAGGGAACGATGACGGTATCTGAGTATGCCGCTAAATTCAACGAGTTGGGGAGGTTTGCGCCATATCAAGTCAGTACGGATGAACGCAAGGCGAAGAGATTTGAGCGGGGACTGAAGTCCTGGCTATACAGTAGGGTTTCCCTGTTCCAATTGAAGACGTTTACAGCAGTGATGGAGAAAGTAGTACTCGCTGAAGGTGGAGGCGAGGCAGTGACAAAGTTCAATCAGGAACAAAAAAAGAAAAAGAATGAGGTAGAGATTAAGAATGGAGGCGGTAGTGGTGGAAATAACAACAACAACAACAGTTTGAAGAGGAAGTGGAATGAGAAAATGGGTGCTGGAAACCAGCAGGGTAACCAGCAAAACAAAAAGTTTGAAGCATGTGAGACATGTGGGAAGTTTCACAAGGGGATGTGCTTGATAGGGTAACGTGTATGCTTTAACTGTGGCCAGGAGGGTCACATCGGCCCAAATTGCACTCAACAGAAAAAGAACGTGTGCTTCACGTGCGGTTCCAAGGATCACTTCGCTCGTGAATGCCCTAAGAAGAAAGTTGGGGAAACAACAAGAAGCAACAGAGGTAGCAGTTGAGGTACATGGGCCATTGCTGGACCTACAGCGTCAATAAACCCACAGCCAGAACCTTCAACATGACTGTGCAATTAAAAGATGTGGTGTCAGGTATTATCCCAATCAATGATATTGATGCTTATGTATTATTTGATTTGGGTGCTACTTGCTCGTTTATATCTGATGAATTTGCTAAGAGGTTAAGATTGCCTAGAGAAGAACTGAATTTTCCTTTGAACATAGAAATTGCTAATAGGGAAGTGATTCCTGTTAGGTTCGTATACAAAAACTGTAGGGTGAACATTAAGGGGAATATCATGATGGTAGATTTAATCCCGATTAGACTTGGAGAATTTGATATTATTTTGGGAATGGATTGGTTGTTCAAATATGGAGTGATAATTAATTGCCAAAAGAAAAGCATAAACCTTATGATTCCGTCAAAGGTAGTTTTCCATGGTAGCAAATCGCCTAGACAAATGAAATGTCAGACGATTATGCAGGCCAAGAAGTTGTTGAGTCAAGGTTGTGTGGGTTATTTAGCTCACATAGTCAATACTCAGAAAAATGGTGTGAAACTGGAAGAGATACCAGTGGTGAGGGAATTTAGGGATGTGTTTCCGGAGGATTTGCCAGGACATCCGCCTGACAAAGAGATTGAATTCGTGATCGACTTAGCACCAGGAAATGCCCCGATATCGAAAGGCTCCAATAGAGATGAAGGAACTAATGGTACAACTACAAGAGCTACTAGACAAGAAGTATATTCAACCAAGCGTATCACCGTAGGGAGTGCCAGTATTATTCGTGAAGAAGAAGGATGGATCGATGCGTCTTTGCATTGATTACAGGGAATTGAACAAAGTCACTATTAAAAACAAGTATCCGTTACCAATAATAAATGACTTGTTTGATCAGTTGAAGGGTGTTAAATACTTCTCAAAAATAGACTTATGAAGTGGGTATCACCAGTTGAAAGTGAGGAAGGAGGATATACTTAGAACGACATTCAGAACTCGGTATGGACATTATGAGTTTTTGGTGATGTCTTTTGGTTTAACATACGCCCTTGCTACGTTCATGGATTTGATGAACAGGGTGTTTAAACCATTCTTAGACAAGTTCGTAGTGGTATTTATCGATGACATTCTGGTGTATTCCAAAACTCAAGAGGAACACGTGGAACACTTACGTTTGACTTTGGACACACTAATAAAGGAAAAGTTGTACGCAAAATTCTCTAAGTGCGAATTTTGGCTCGATCGTGTACAATTTCTGGGTCATGTGATTGACCAAGATGGGATTTCAGTGGATCCATCGAAAGTGGAAGCATTAATCATTTGGGAACAACCAAAGACACCGTCGGAGGTGAGGAGTTTCTTGGGATTGGCCGGTTACTATAGAAGATTTATTCAAAAAATTTCCAAGATAGCTACGCCATTGACAAATTTGACAATGAAAGTTGTAAAATTTGTTTGGACGGAGAAGTGTGAAGAAAGTTTTCAAGCTTTGAAGAAGAAGTTAAGTATGGCACCTGTGTTGGCATTACCAGATAATACAGGAAACTTTATGGTGTGTAGTGATGCCTCACACAAAGGTTTGGGTTGTGTTCTTATGCAGAACGTCAAAGTTATTGCATATGCATCAAGACAACTGAAGGATTATGAGAAAGGGTATCCGACTCATGATTTGGTATCTGCTGCAGTAGTATTTGCTCTGAAGATATGGAGACACTATCTCTATGGAGAGAAATGTGAAATCTACACAGATCATAAGAGTCTGAAGTATATTTTCACTCAAAAGGACCTGAACATGCATCAAAGAAGATGGATGGAATTGATAAAGGATTACGATTGTGAAATCTTTTATCATCCGGGCAAAGCGAATGTGGTTACAGATGCTTTAAGCAGGAAAGGTCGGGAAAAGTTGATGCTGATAACCACTCAGGAGGACCTCATTTCAACTATGGAAAGGTTAGAGCTGGAAATCAAATTTCCACAGGAATCCGATGAACGACCTTGGGAACATGTAAATGTGGCCTAGTTATGTGTGCGGATGGATAAGGAATGTAATCCCAAGATGTATTGCGCATAAAAGGTTGTCAAGCTCGGTTTAGTATGCATTTTAAAGAGAAATTTAAAAGTGTAGAAACTAACTTGGATGAGCATTGTATTACTTGCATTATGACTTTATAACCAAGCATGATAGAGTTGTCTATGCCTTAAAACATGAATGATATGTGCACTCAACTAGTCAAGCATGACATAAGTTATTTAAGCATGTTTTAAAAGTATGAACTATGTTATGTCTGAAGCTATAATACTTGACATAAATGATGTTTTAAGCATGTGAGTATGTGATTGTTATATAAAACCCAAATTTGCTAATTTTATTAAAGTTTGCAAAATGTATGAACGACGTAGATCGCGTATCTATAAACTTTAAATATGTGTCGAACAAATAGTGAGTCAAGTGTGTAATAAAGATTTTTTGATGTTGATGTCAAGTATGAATGGTTAAGGTATACCTAGACATACTTAGCTATTTTAAAGTATGATGAGAAAGTGAAATGTAGGTTTTACGAACCTAGTTAGGAAACAATGTAACATTATTATTACATTAAGAATGTATAAAATATGTGACTAATGGATATGAATCCATGATTATATAACTGTGTAGGAATATACGAAGTGCGTATAACTATAAGCAGTTAAGTCGTAGTTGATAAACTACGAATCAGGCAAGTCTTTCAGTTCCTATTTGATATTTGAATTCTATAACTATTAGTTGAGCTATATTATGCTATGAGAATGTTGATGTATATATATGAAATGCATACGAGCTATGTATGAAATTTGAGGGTTGATCTTTGATGATATACTTGTGATGTAAATTTCTATGCATGTTATGTGTGAAGTAACATGCGTAGTTAATATTAATTGATTATGAATGCATGAACTGAATATCCTATTATATGTTATGTGCTTCATGAAAACTGTTAGAATTGCTGGGCTGTCGAGCTCACCCTTGCAAATAACCACTTTTGCAGGTTAAGGACACGCGGTAAAGGTTACGTGCTACTTGATTGATAAAGTTCAATCACATCAAAGGAGATTGATTTGTTTATTTAAATAGATACTCTTGAACCATGTTTAGGTTCTAGGAGATATACAAGATAGTAGTTATGATGTGTAATACATGTTAAGTTGTACTATGTTATACATAGTGAAATTCAAATCGAGATGTAAAAGTTTATACAGTAATTCGAATAGATTGAATCATAATATAATTTGATTCAGGGATTTGTAATTGATTCAAGTTAAGAAATCAATAAAAGATTTATTTTTAAGGGGATTGAAAAAGTTTAAATTATTCCGCATATTATTATAACATTGAATATGATGTAATACAGGAATAGTAAATGACCAGGATTAGAAACTTATAAAAGTTTGGAGTCATTACATAAATCCTGGAATTTGAAAGAATTTATATTCTAAATTGTAATAAGCAAAGTTATATTTATTAAGTTATGAATAAATCATATGAATTGTTTAACGATAGTGGTATCGTGGCGGACCGAATCCTAGGTTCGAAGGGAGTCAGATTTGGGGGCGTCACAGGTTGGTATCAAAGCTGTATGTTATAAACTTAGGTAAGTGTACCTTAGGCTATAACCTGAGAGAGAGAAAGATAAAGATTAAAATATATATAAGTGAAGATTCAAAGAAGAATCTTGAAGTATCTAAGAGAATGAGAATTCAAGAGTTTCCTAACTCCGGTAATAAAAATATCTATAAGATGAAGATGACAAAGATAATGAGAATGAACTCGAGTGGAGTTTAGTTGATAATGGGAAAGAACCCTAAGTTAACAGACGATCACAACGTGATCAGAATGAGCTATGAAGTGATAAATAGTCTGTAACGACTAAGTGTGTATAGCTTGATGCTATAAGACAATGTTCTATGAAATGGTACGATATGAGCTCATGAGGAGTTGTACATGTTGAGATACGAAGAATTCGTATCGAGCAAAGAGAAAGTTAAGAGTAAGATATAGTTAAGTGGGATTTCAGTTCAGGACTCTTGTGAGAGCTGAGTTGTACAAACGTTTATGTGGGTGGAGGCTTTGTGCTAACGCTCGGTTCCTCACAATGATAATCAATGGAATGTCGGTGTCATGCTATCGGTGTGCTTATGGTGAGAAGGTGATTCTTTTCTCATATCATATTTGATAGATAGAGACTATTAAGATTTAGTTAGAAAATATTAAGATTAGTCGTGAGTTCTTAAAACTCATGCACATGGTACGTTCGTGACTCGTAATTATATTAAATGTTTTTGAACCCCTCAGCGAATGGACGTCTATGGTCTAACTAGGATAAGTTCTTAAACTCATATTATTGTGGCAAGTTCCTGAACTTCCAAAGTGTTGTAAGTTTGATGAACTATATTGAGTAAAGAAAACTTCAGAGGTAAGAATTAAGAAATTTTGGTATAGTAAGCATTAATGGTGTTAGAGATTGGTAGAATGAAGCGATGAAGTAAAGATTGAAGTTGATAGAGAAACATGGATTTTCTAAATCTTCTAGCTCTGCTAGATTTTCAAAATTTATTAACTTCGTGCTGATGTTTGCACTTCTGTTTTCTTGAAAAACATTGGATCATGTGATTGAACTAATGATATTTAAAAACAATATTGTTATTCGTAGGTCTATGCTAATTGTTTCGGCTAAGACAAAAATGATTTGAAAAATTTCAAAATGTATTTTTGACCATGTGCATCATTTAATATGATGTAGAAATGGTAAACGATGGAGTCATCAATGCAGTCGAACCTAGTGTTGGTTGTGATCGAAAGATCATCAGCCCACTATGGTATGATGTAATATGACAAAGTCACCTAATGGCGAAATCCTCAATGTACTACTAATCTGGTACGGTATCACGACGTCATAAAAGAATTTTGGTTTTCTTTTAATTTTTGAAGAAGGTCAATTAAGTTGGCCAAATTATTTCGATTGATGTCCGAATTGTTGATAAAAGTCTAATCTTTTTGATTCAGCTAGACGACTGTTAAAAAATATTTGTGAAATTCATGCATTCTTGAGTAATTGTGCCGAACCAGATTGCTCTGGTGCAGATTCAGATGTGGAAAAGCTGAGGTGAACAACCCTATAAGGGGACATGTTTTTAGGGACAATGGTTCCGAGCGCAACGCATATAGTCATTACAAAACACTACGTTGCGGCCTAGTGTAGTGGTACAATAGGTTGGCCACCTAGTGTACGCTTGGAGGGTATTTTCAGTCTTTGTAATTGATAAACATTCTGGTTTGCAGTGTGAAGGATTTTGTTGAAGCATTTGTAAACCTAGAGAAGAGTTCACGATCTTGTGACCCCTCAGCATAATTTGGAATCTAAGATTATTCATACTACTTCCCGATTATTGAAAAATCGTGGAAGATTCATATTCTTCTGAAGGATGAATGTAGCGCCCCCAAATCTGGATATCTTCAAACCCGACAGATGGTGCTATACTGTACAAACATTCATACATTCATTCAATTGAAAAGTCTAAAAGAATGAATATATCTCCTATATATTTAAAGTAATATTTACATTTCCCAGGTTCTATACCCATTACAAAGGTTATTTGTCATAATATCAGTTACATTACAACAATATACCAATACTATTACAAGACAACTTAACAATCTGCCTTAGCTTTTCCTTTATTCTTTTAATATCCTTCAGGACGTTCAGTCTTGGCTACATTCATATGGTTCAAGCAAGAGTGAGCATAACTAGCTCAGCAAGTATAACAATTCAATAACAACATGCTTGACACATACGAATCGTATATCTTCAATAACTGAATAATAGTCATGAAGTACTATTGATAATTCGAAATAGCACTTTACCTTCCTTTCAAAATGTTTTACAATAATAACAATATTTAGTAAAACATTCACTCCGGTCAAAGACCTCGAGTATTCATTCTTTCTTGGAAAAAGGACAACCCGGAACGAATTTCGTAAGCCCGATATTACTTACGAGCACTTCTAGGTGATCAGCCTATTGTATTCTATGTTGATCAACACTACATCCATTAAACGTATGTACGTTTAATCATTTGGCAACCTCACGTGCCTGTCGTTTTACAGACAAAACATTTGCTTAACATTTCAGTCTTCTTTTGAAAACCATACGGAGTAGTTAACAAAAGACAACAACATTTGATAATAGATGAATAAATTACCAAGTATAGCCAAGGGATTAGCTTTAACTTCAACATACCTTAATTCATGCGTAAGAATACATGAACCTCAAAAAAACTTGTTCAGATTGAACTGAGACAAGAGTGAGAATACTTGTCTTTAGCGTCTGCTACCGTAAATTAACTTTATGTTTAAGTCTTTCAAGTCTCTACAATACATGATCACATTGTGACACCCCCAAATCTAGTACTTCCATTTCCACAGGATTTGGTGTTCGCGAGACAAATATCATCTTTCTATCTACCCATAATAAATGTAAGCCAAGCAATAGATAGAATAAAAATCTTCCCCTTAAGGGTTATAACATCTGAATTATAATAATACAATCCCAGGTTAAACTAACCTTAAACATCTGTGCGGAATCATAAACAAATAAGTCTTAAACAATAACATTAACTCAAGTCTTAACAAATACATCATCATATAAAACAACGGGTCTTCGTCACTTGCTAACTTTGCCCTTGCCTTTACTAGTGAAAGGTTTATCAGTTCTTTCGTTCTTAACTGCAATGTTATTATTAAGCAAGAGTGAGCACAAATGCCCACGAGTATAAAAATGAAATAACAACCGTGGCCAAGAAGGGCATATTTCACCCAACTTCTCCAAGCCCAAGAAGATCAAGGTTTGTTTCACTTGTGGTTCGACGGACTACCTGATTAAGGACTGCCCAAAGAAAGGGAGCGGCGGAGGAAGTGGCCAGTAAGGGAGAGGCAGTAAACTGATGACTGGCAGACCAATGTAATCCAACTGCCTAACTGCCAGGACCTTTAACATGACCATCCAGGACGCAGTAGTTGCGAAGGATGTGGTGTCAGGTATTATCCCAATTAATAATATAAATGCATATATATTATTTAATACAGGTGCCACCTGTTCTTTTGTATCTGAAGAATTCTCTAGGTGACTTAATTTACCCTGAGAACTATTAGGAATTCCTTTGAACATAGAAGTTGCGAATAAGGAAGTAATCCCCGTAGAATACGTTTGCCGAAATTATCGCGCGAACATTAGAGATCATAAACTAAACGTAGACTTGATTCCGATGAGATTGGGAGAGTTTAACGTAATATTAGGGATGGATTGGTTGTATAACTATGCTATGATAATTGATTGTCAGAATAAAAGTGTAAACCTTCAGACTTCGAATAAGTCTAAGGTAGTGTTTTATGGTAGCTCATCATTTAAGCAATCGTGTTGTCTTGCGATGATGCAGGCCAAGAAATGGTTAAGGAAAGAATGTGTATGTTACTTAGCTTACATTGTAGATACTATGAAAAAGGGAGTCAAAATTAAGGATATATTAGTAGTAAGAGAATTCCAAGATGTATTTCCAGACGATCTGCCTGGTCTTACACTAGATAGAGAAATCGAATTCATAATAAACTTAGCACCAAGAACTGCACTGATTTCGAAAGCTCCATATCGTATGGCGCCAGTAGAAATGAAAGAATTGATTATACAACTGTAAGAGTTACTAGATAAAGGTTACATACGACCGAGTGTGTCTCCTTGGGGAGCACCAATGTTGTTTGATAAAAAGAAGGATGGATCGATGAGGCTCTTTATAGATTATCGAGAATTGAACAGAGTAACAATCAAGAATAGATATCCGTTACAGAGGATAGACGACCTTTTTGACCAACTGACACAAAGCGAAGTGTTTCTCGAAGATAGATCTACAGACGAGTTATCACCAGTTGGAAGTACGGGAGGAGGACATACCAAAGACAACATTCTAAACTCGCTACAAGCATTTTGAATTTATGGTGATGTCATTCAGATTGACAAATGCTTTGGCAGCATTTATGGACTTGATGAATCGAGTCTTCAAGCCATACTTGGATAAATTCTTAGTAGTTTTCATCAACGATATCTTGATCTACTCCAAGACAGAAAAAGAGCACGCTGAACATCTGAAGATGGTTTTGGAGGCGCTAAAGAAGGAGAAGTTGTATGCAAAGTTTTCCAAGTGTGAATTTTTTATGGAGAATGTTCAATTCTTAGGACACGTTGTAGATAAGGATGGAATTTTAGTAGATCCTACAAAAGTAGAACCAATGAGTAATTTGGAGCAGCTGAAGATGCCAATAGAGATAGGAAGTTTCTTAGGGTTAGCCGGGTACTATAAAAGATTTATCCAAGATTTTTCTAAGATAGCGACCCCATTGACCAATCTAACGAGGAAGGCAATGAAATTTTTTTAGACAGAGAAATGTGAAAAGAGTTTCCAAGAGTTGAAGAGGAGATTAAGTGAGGCGCTTATATTATCATTAACCAGATGATATAGGAGGATTTGTGATGTATAGTGATGCATCGCACAAGGGACTTGGTTGTGTGCTAATGCAACATGGCAATGTCATCGCGTATGCGTTACGATAATTGAAGGATTACGAAAAACGATACCCTACTCGTGACTTGGAGTTAGCGGCAGTAGTTTTTGCGTTAAAAATTTGGAGACATTATTTATACGAAGATAAATGTGAGATATACATGGACCACAAGAGTATGAAATATATCTTCACACAGAAGGAGTTGAACATGCGTCAGAGGAGGTGATTAGAATTAATCAAGGACTGTGACTGCTATATTCTTTATCACCCGGAAAAGGCAAATGTATTAGCCGACACGCTAAGTAGAAAGGGAAAGGTTAAATTGTTTAAATTGACAAGAGGAGTTAATAAGAGAAATGGAGAAATTGGAAATAGAGGTAAAAGGACCAGGGAGGTCTGAAGAAAAATTATTTGCAGTAGAAGCTAGTCCAACCTTGTTGGACAGAGTAAAGGAATCAAAAGAAAAAGATGAAGAGTGTGAGAAAATAAGGAAGAGGATCGCAAAAAATTAAGAAGATAGATTCAAAATGGATAAAAACGGTATTTTGAGATTCGAAGGGAGAGTGTGGGTGCCAGCAATAACCATGTTGAGGGAAGAAATTCTGTACGAAGCACACAATACAGCGTATTCCGTTCATCCAAGAGGCACAAAGATGTACTGAGATTTGAGGCAACATTTTTGGTGGGCCAATCTAAAACGAGAAGACGCGGATTGCGTCAGTAGATGTCTTACTTACCAGCGGGTCAAAACGGAGCACCAGAGACCGAGTGGTCTACCTTAACCGTTGGAAAAACCAAAGTGAAAATGGGAGCACATTATGATGGATTTCGTGGTCGAACTTCAAGTCACGCAGAAATGTTTTGATGCCATTTGGGTTATCATAAATCGACTAACGAAGACGGCTCATTTTCTACCGATCAAGATCCGATATAATTTGAATCAGTTGGTGATCCTATACATAAAGGAAATTATTTCACGACATGGAGTGTCGGTGTCAATTGTCTCTGATCGAGATCCGCACTTCACGTCAAAATTCTGGAAAAGCTTACAATATAGGATGGGAACACAGTTGAGGTTGAGTACTGCTTATCAACCGCATACAAACGGACAAAGTGATCGAACGATACATGTGACGCCCCCAAAATAGGTATATATCACCCATTATGAGTCACCAAATACATGGTATTAAATTCAAATACAACTTAATTAATACAACTGTCGTGTAATACGACAAAACATATGCTGAGAGTTTTAACACGAATATTGTCTTCTAGACAATATCTAAACTCAAATTCAATCTTATTACAATTATTATAACACTATTTCATAGAATAGTGAGGACTACTAAAACAACCATCTGGACCGTCACTCCGTTCCCCGACTAGTCCCATCTATATTCTCATTTCCTGAAGATAACAATGAAAGCAAATGGTGAGCTCAAATAGCCCAGTAAGAATATTATGACTAAGATAATGAAGAATAAATTATCGTTAGCCTTTAACAAGGTTATACTGATAAAATGTAATAGACAACAAGTTTAATTGCAGCAGAACAAACAATCCATTAGAAGAGTCAAGTAGAGCATGACATCTACTATCTTCTATGATTTAAAAGTTTATCATCAATTTTATCGCTGAGCCTCAGCTCAATAAATAATCCACATCACTGAATTATTCATGCACTACGGGCCAAAGATATTCATTATTATCACCAATGGTCATGATCGTGCCAACAACTGTCCATCAATGCAGTACAGGCCAACGAGGACTTTTACCACATCATTTGTAACATTACGTGTCATGATTATACTGAATGATCCCTGGTCATAATCATACCAATCAACAGTCCAACTATGCACTACAGGCCAAAGATGACTTTCATAACAACATAAACATGAGGGTGATGACAATGATATAAGAATTCAATTAAATGCAAGCAAAGGAAAAATTCTAAAGATTTATAATTTAATTTATCCAGAATTCGATAATATCCAAATTATCAATATAATACTGCTTTGTGGAGTAAAATTCAAGAATAATATTGTGTCAAAAATGATTTGGATCGAAAAGAAATTAATTTTTGTCATAAATAGTACCCCAGGTGAATAGTACCTGAGTGAATAGTATCCCGTGAATAGTACTTCGGGATTAGTACCCCGTGAATAGTACTCCACCATGAAAATGTTAAAACTTATCAAGAATACTTAGAATAATATTTTCATGAAAAGATACTGGATGAAACGCAAATATCAAGGATATTCTACTAATTTCAGAAATTATAGAAGCAATACTTACCATAGTAAGTTTAAATTTAGGAATATAAAATGAAATAATATCACTTCCATACTATGAAGTATGAAAGAAAATAATATTTCTTATGAGTATTGAAATAAAATAATATCCCTTACCTAAGTAGAAACTGGATTTTACTAGAATATCAGATATTATTCTGAGAAAATCTTGCAGAAAAAGTTATCCTCGAAGTATCCTTATACTCAAGAAAATACTCACAATACTATAGAATAAGAATTTTTTATTTTAAAGGTGTGATTTAGGAAGGAGGGCTATCCCTCTATTTATAATGCAATACGGAAGGAGAAAAATCAACTGCACGCCTAACTTTTCCTTATCAGCCTAACTTTTCAATGCCTAACATCTTAATTTCAATATGGGTAGGGGCCACCCTTTGAAACAAACTTGTAGACAACATTTTTCACCAATCAAATGGCCTAACAAATCATTTCTTCCTGCCAAATTCTTATTTTCCATCTTTGAGGGACCTCAAAAGTTAGGCAAACCACATTCGCTGACATTTTTCAAGCCACCAAGAAATAATACACATATTCGTCCCTTTTATCTCATGCATATATATATATATATATATATATATATATATATATATATATATATATATAATTATTATAATAATATATTTGAATTAATATTTTATCGGAGAAATAATTATAATTCCATATAAAATATGTCAAACTTTCAACAATTATTTCATGCTAAATATTCCTTCATTTAAATCAAAATTGAACTAATATCCACCACATAATTATTAATATTATAAGCTCACAATATCAACAACCAGACAATTCCCAAGAAAGAAGGGGCTTTTCGATAAGGATTTATCCTTATTAGTACGTAATTAGATGACTAAACCTCTTTCATCGACAAAATTTTCTAGACATTGTCAATAATGCTAACTAATAATATGAATAATTGTGTCGCGTCAATTATTAATTTCATAATGTAAAATATTATGCAGATGATACTGTGACAATAATTGAATCAATAATATAAGAAACTATACAACAATTACTGTCGCAATTATTGAATAAAACTGAGTGACTTATCACGTAAGCATCAATAATCAAAGATATTGTACAATACCATGTTCAAGTATGCAACTACGCGTATTACTGTACTTTTATCACAGGGTATTTCAACAGTTAACGATAAAACTTTTTTCGTTATTTTTATAAAAAGATATTTATGTCGTTTTCTAACTCCGACAGTAATTCTGTTGTGGGGTCCACCAATGATTCTGTCGTACGAATATTCCCTGATAAAATGAATATTCTCCGACCAATCGAATATTTTATGACAACTTGTTTACTTTGCAAAAATTGTAAATTTTACCCACAACTATAACATTATATCAAATCCACACCATAATATTCAAAAATAATATTTAGAGAAAAATTCATCTTTATTCATAAAAGTTGGGGTCTTACAACCTCCCCTTCTTAGGAAATTTTGTCCATGAAATTGGTGTACGTACCCGGTATGTCGAAGAGGTGATGATACCTTGATTACATTTCAGATTCTAACTCACATGCCATTTCCTCAACATCATGGTTTCTCCATAAAACTTTAACTTGAGGTATAACCTTGGAGCGTAGAATATGCTCCTTCTTATCCAAGATTTTAACATGTATCTCTTCATACGTTAAATCTTCTGTTATCTCGTCTGGTTCTAGCTCAATAATGTGGTTCAGGTCTTCCACATATTTATGTAACATAGATATATGAAAAATATTATGAACACAAGACATAATTGGCGGTAAGGCGAGTTTATAGGCCACAGTTCCTACTCGATTGAGGATTTCAAATGGGCCAATGAATCAAGGATTGAGCTTTCCTCTATTTCTAAATCTTGTAACTCCTTTCCATGGACTAACACGTAAAAACACATGTTCTCCAACATTGAATTTCACGTCCTTTTAATGAAGATAACTCTTTTGTCGATCTTGTGAGGTCTTTATACGTTATTAGATCATTTGTATCTCTTTTGTTGTCATGCATACAAATTTCGGTCCCAACAACGTTGCTTCACCCACCTCATCCCAGCATACAGGAGAATGACACGCGCATCCATACAACGCCTCGAATGGAGCCATGCCGATACTTGCTTGATAATTGTTGTTGAATGAGAATTCCACCAATGGCAATAACTTATTCACATAGTCTTAATAGATCTTCCAAAGTTTGAATAGTTCTCTCTGACTGCCCGTCCGTTTGAGGGTGATATGCCGAACTGAATCGCAAATCTATGCCCATAGCTTTCTACAAACTGACCCAAAACCGTGAAGTGAATCTTGGGTCTCGATCAGAAACTATGGATACTGGCATATCATGCAGTCTTATAATCTCATTTATGTACATACGAGCAAGATGTTCAAGTGAATAAGTTTCTCGTATAGGTAAAAAATGAGTAGACTTGGTCCAACTATCAATAATGACCCAAATTGCATTTATGCCTTGAGAAACCTTGGGAAAACCGGTAACGAAATCCATGGTAATGTGCTCCCACTTCCATTCTGGAATTACAAGTGGTTGTTGTAAGACCCCAACTTTTATAAATAAAGATGAATTTTCTATAAATATCATTTTTGAATATTATGGAGTTAATTTGATATAATGTTATAGTTGTGGGTAATATTTATAAATTTTGCAAAGTACGCAAGTTGTTATATAATATTCGATTGGTCGGGGAATATTCGTTTTAACAGGGAACATTCGTACAACGGCACAATCATTGGTGGACCCCACAACGGAATTATTGTCGGATTGAGAAAACGACAAAAATATTTTATTAAAAATAACGGCGGAAGTTTTACCATTGATACTGTTGAACTACTCGGTAGTAAAAGTACAGTAATACGTGTGGTTGCATAGTAGCACACGGTATTGATTATTAATGCTTATGTGAGAAGTCACTCAGTTTGATTCAATTATTGTCAGTTAATAATATGAATTATTTAGCGATAATGACGTTTTGTTTTATTCGTATTATTAACGTAATAAAACAGAAACATCTTTTTATATAAAACAGAATACTTTATTAAAGTTATTCTATAAATAGAATATATTATATTTTATTTAAAAGATTTTTCTTTAAATATGGACCGTCAGATTAAAGTAATCAATCTGGACCGTTCATGGATTAGTTACTATGCATTCTATTTTTCTATAAATAGCAGCTCATTCCTTCATTATTTCTTACGAATTCACTGAACTCTAGAGAGAGAAGCTATAGAGAGAGAAAAGAAGAGTATTCTACTACTTAACTACTTCCTTACTTCAGCTCTTCTTTAAAACGGTAAGGGGTGTTATTCTTTCTTATTCATGAAGAGAACTGTTGTTATTCCATTTCTTATTATTCAGTTGGAATAACCTGTATACGCGGTCTACCCTATACTTGGTGACATTCTTCTATTATTCTGTTGGAACATCCTGTCTGTGTGTTTTACACCGGACCTGGTTCTGTTTTTATTATTATTCTGTTGGAACATCCTGTCTGTGTGTTTTACACCGGACCTGGTTCCGTCTTGTTATTATTCTGTTAGAACATCCTGTCTGTGTATTTTACACCGGACCTGGTTCCATTATTTATTATTCTGTCGGAATATCCTGTCTGTGCATTTACGCCGAACCTGGTTCCATTATTTATTATTCTGTCAGAATATCCTGTCTGTGCGTTTACGCCGGACCTGGTTCCATTATTTATTATTCTGTTGGAATAACCTGTCTGTGCGGTCTATCGCATGCATGGTGATTTCTTTTGTTATTCCATTCTTTATTGTATTCAGTTGGTTAAGTTTTGACTTCTATACTCCATGAAATTTGTGGAATATCCTTGATAATTGCGTTTCATCCAATATCTTTTCATGAAAATATTCTTCTAAGCATTCTTGAATTTTACTCCACAATGCAGTATCATGTTGACAATTTGGACATTGTTAATTCTTGGATAAATTAATTCTTGAACTTGTTTTATTGAATTCTTATATCATTGTCATCATCCTCATGTTTATAAAATGTTGAAAGTCATCTGTGGCCTGTAGTGCATAGATGGACTTGGTATGATTATGACCAGGGATTATTCGGTATAATCATGACCGTAATGTTACAAATGATGTGGTAAAAGTCCTCATTGGCCCGTAGTGCATTGATGGACAGTTGTTGGCATGATCATGACCATTAATGAATACACGAATATCCTTGGCCGTAGTGCAGGGGTGATTCGATGATGTGGATTATTTTATTAAGCTGAGTCCCAGCGATAACAGTGTTGAAAAACCTTTTAAATCATAAAAGATAGTAGAGTTTATTTTCTACTTGACTCTTTTAATGGATTGCTTGTTCCGCTGCAGTTAAACTTGATATCTATTATATTTTATCAGTTTAACATTGTTGAAGGCTAATGATAATTTATTCTGCATTATCTTAGTCATAATATTTCTTACTAGGCTAGTTGAGCTCACCCTTTCTTTCACTGTTCTCTTTAGGAAATGAGAACGTAGCTGGGGCAAGTCGGGGAACGGAGTGATGGTTCGAATGATAGTATTAGTTAGTAGTCCTCACTATTCTATGTAATAGCGTGTTAATAAATGTAATGAGGACTCCTTTTGAGTATGAATACTCTCTAGAAGATAATATTTGTATTCAAACTCACAGTTTATGTTTTGTCGTATTGTACACGACAGTTATATTAGTAAGTTGTATTTGTATTTTGTACTATGTATCTGACGACCCAAGATGGGTGATGTATACCTAATTTTGGGGGTGTCACAGTTGGTATCAGAGCTTAGGGATATGATCCCTGGCTAAGATGTGAGAATAGAACTAGGAGGGGAGAGACGGGGAATTCCTTCGCTAGTATGACCTACCTAAGTTTATTTGCATGGTATTTAATTGGTCGGTCATAATATAAGGATAATATATGACATATCAATTAACTTTTATTTTGTGGCAGTATCTGAAAATGGCATCTGAGAATGTTGAGAATAACAATGGAGCACAGGCGATTATTGATTCACCACATATCAATAATCAGGATAATGTTCATCAGGAAGGTGACAATCCTCATGCAAACAACAACACTGACCAAATGATGAATGATCAAATGTTCAGAGGCTTTATACAATTCATGCAACAACAGGTGAAAGCGGCTCCTGTCCACAACGTAGGTGGAAATACTGGAAACTCTATGGCGGTCACCGCTAAACAGTTTAAGGAGCTGGGACCACCGGAGTTTAAGGGAGAACCCAAACCACTTGTAGCTGAAACATGGATAAAGCAGATCACCAAGATATTTGATGTCTTGGGTTGCTCCGAGGAGCAAAAGGTTCCCTTTGCCGCCTTTATGTTGCGAGGAGAGGTAGATTACTGGTGGAAATCGATAAAACGTACTCAACCTGCCACACTGAAGATGTCTTGGGAGAAGTTCCAAGAGCTGTTTAACGACAAATACTTTCCCGAGAGTATTCGTCACATGAAGGAGGTGGAGTTCATCAAATTGGAGCAGAATAATATGACCGTGTCGCAGTACGAGGCAAAATTTGCGGAGTTATCCCGGTTTGCGTCCCACCTGGTGGATAATGAAGAAAGAATGACGCGGATGTTTTTAAGAGGTTTGAAGCCGGAGATACGTCAACATCTTGTTTCTCATAAACTGTGTTTGTATTCAGATGTTGTAAATAGGGCTCAGTTGGTGGAGCGCGATAACGAGACAACGCAACCAAAAGAGAGCAGCCGGCAAAATGATAATACCAGTGAGAGCAGTCATCGAAGCGGTGACAACAAGCGTGGAGGGAATCAACAGGCCAGAAATGGTAACCACTTCGGTGGTAATCAGGGCCAAAATAATAAGAATGGGCATTTCAAGAAGAGGAGATTCAACAATGATGGAAAGACGTCAGCACCAGCACCTGTCGTTAAGGAAGGAGAACGACCACCTATCATATGTTTCAAATGCGGAGGGGAGGGGCACATCAGTCCAAACTGCGCGATGCCGTCCAAAGCATGTTATAATTGTGGAAGAGAAGGTCATTTAGCCCGATTTTGTCATTTACCGAAGACAAATTCAGCTAGGATGGAGGCACCAAAGGCTGTCCCAGAAAAGTCAAAACCGGTTGTGCAAGGCAGAGCGTTTGTTGTGAACTCCCAGAGAGCAAGGAACCCGAATGAGGTCATCACGGGTAAGCTTATCATAAACTCTAATGAAGTCTATACTTTATTTGATACCGGTTCTACCCATTCTTTTATTTCTCCTACTTGCGCTCATCGATTAAATTTGATTCCGGAGAAATTAGACTTTGACTTAGCAGTTGAAACTCCATTGGGAGAAACCTTCATTACATCCACGGTTTATAAGTCTTGTTTGGTTCAAGTTGGTACCCACACATTACCTGTCGATCTGATTTCATTAAAAATACTTGCATTTGACGTGATTCTAGGGATTGATTGGTTAACTACTCATCATGCAAAAATTGATTGTTTTCGTAAGGTTGTTAGCTTTCATATTCCTAATCGACCTATTATGTGAATTCAACTAACCAAACCATTAAAATCAATCTTTGTCATCTCAAGCCATAAAGCTATTCGTTTATTGAAAAACGGATGTCAAGCTTTCTTAGCTCATGTCACAGATCTAAACAAAAATACGTCAGCTTTGAATGATATTTCTGTTGTTAATAAATTTCCTGACGTATTTCCCGAAGAACTTCCTGGCCTACCCCCAGAGCGTGAAATTGAATTTTATCTCGACCTTGAACCCGGTACAAAACCCATTTCCAAAGCCCCATATCGAATGGCTCCTATTGAACTTCAGGAGTTAAAGACCCAACTGCAAGAATTGTTAGATATTGGTTTTATTCGTCCTAGTACTTCTCCTTGGGGTGCTCCTGTTCTGTTCGTGAAGAAGAAAGATGGGAGTATGCGACTTTGTATTGATTATCGGGAGTTGAATCATGTCACCATCAAAAATAGGTACCCATTGCCACGTATTAATGACCTGTTTGACCAGTTGCAAGGAGCACAATTCTTTTCAAAGATCGATCTTCGTTCTGGATATCATCAGCTGAAGGTTAGAACTGAGGATATTCCAAAGACTGCCTTCAGAACTCGGTATGGGCATTATGAATTCTTAGTTATGTCTTTTAGATTGACTAATGCTCCTGCTGCCTTCATGGATATGATGAACAGGGTATTCAAGGAATATTTGGATCACTTTGTGGTCGTCTTTATCGATGACATCCTTGTTTATTCCAAAAGCTGTGAAGATCATGAGCAACACTTGAGGTTGGTACTCCAAAAGCTTCGTGAATACAAACTTTATGCCAAGTTGAAGAAATGCGAGTTCTGGTTGGAGGAGGTAGCATTCCTTGGGCACGTAGTATCAAGTCGTGGAAAATCGGTTGACCCGGCAAAGATTGAAGCTATTCAAAGCTGGGAGCAACCTAAATCAGTGACCGAAGTACGTAGCTTTCTTGGTTTAGCTGGTTATTATCGGAGATTCGTGGAAGGATTTTCTCGAATCGCTACTCCATTAACTTAGCTGACTCGGAAAGATACAAAGTTCGGTTGGAGCGAAGAATGTGAGCAGAGTTTTCAAGAACTCAAGAGGAGACTCATTTCAGCACCTGTTCTAACAATACCATCTGGCTCGGAGGGATTTGTCATCTACAGTGATGCTTCGAGCAAAGGGTTGGGATGCGTTCTCATGCAACATGGAAAAGTCATAGCCTATGCATCAAGACAACTCAAGGAATATGAGAGGAATTATCCTACTCATGATCTAGAGTTGGCAGCTGTTGTCTTTGCACTTAAAATTTGGAGGCATTACTTGTATGGGGAGAAGGTGGAGATCTTTACGGATCATAAAAGCCTTAAATATTTTTTCACTCAAAAGGAACTCAACATGCGACAACGACGTTGGCTTGAACTGTTGAAAGATTATGATCATACCATTCAATACCATCCTGGAAAAGCGAACGTGGTAGCTGACGCATTGAGTAGAAGATCATATGCAAGTACGAGTGCGATATTGTCAACACAAAGGCCCATTTTGTGTGATTTGCAAAGGATGGAGATAGAGTTAAAGACTCCAGGGACCCATGTGATGATGGCGAATATACGAGTAGAACCAACTTTAATCGATAAGGTTAAAGCTGCTCAAGCTACAGACCTGGAGCTGATGCGTATGAGGAAGAAAGTGTAAGAAGGTGCTATGCCGGAAGCAAGAATCGATGAAGAAGGAATACTTCGAGTCAACTCCAGACTTTGTGTTCCTAACAACCCTGATTTAAAGTATGAAATCATGATGGAGGCGCACAACACACCGTTTGCAAAGTGTATCATGATCTTCGTCATACATTTTGGTGGAGCAATATGAAGAGAGATATAGCGTTGTTTATCTCAAGGTGTCTAACTTGTCAACGAGTCAAAGCGGAGCATCAAGTACCAAAAGGTCCATTGCAACCACTTAAAATTCCAGAATGGAAGTGGGAGCACATTACCATGGATTTCGTTACCGGTCTTCCTAGGGTTTCTCAAGGTATTGATGCGATTTGGGTCATTGTTGATAGATTGACCAAGTCTGCTCATTTCTTACCGATACGAGAAACTTATACACTTGAACGTCTTGCTCGTATGTACATAAACGAGATTGTAAGACTGCATGGTATGCCAGTATCCATAGTTTCTGACCGAGACCCAAGATTCACTTCACGATTTTAGGTTAGTTTACAAAAAGCTATGGGCACGGATTTACGATTTAGTTCAGCATATCATCCTCAACGGACGGACAATCAGAGAGGACTATTCAAACTCTTGAAGATCTATTAAGACTCTGTGTCTTTGACTTCAAGGGAAGTTGGGACAAGTTCTTACCATTGGTGGAGTTTTCCTACAACAACAGTTATCAAGCAAGTATTGGCATGGCTCCATTCGAAGCATTGTATGGAAGAAAATGTCGTTCTCCAGTATGCTGGGATGAGGTGGGTGAAGCAACGTTGTTGGGACCGGAGTTGGTACGTATGACTACAGAAAAGATTCAAACGATCCGACAACGTATAAAAACCTCACAAGATCGACAAAAGAGTTATGCTGATCTTCATCGAAAGGACGTGGAATTTGATGTAGGAGATCATGTGTTCTTACGTGTTGCTCCATGGAAAGGAGTTACGAGATTTGGAAAGAGAGGAAAGCTCAATCCTCGATTCATCGGTCCATTTTTAATCCTCGATCGAGTAGGAACTGTGGCTTATAGACTCGCTTTACCGCCAAGTATGTCTCGTGTTCATAACGTTTTTCACATATCCATGTTACGCAAATATGTGGAAGACCCGAACCACATTATTGAGTTAGAACCGGACGAAATAGCAGAGGATTTGACGTATGAAGAAGTTCCTGTTCAAATCTTGGATAAGAAGGAACATATTCTACGCTCCAAGGTTATACCTCAAGTCAAAGTTTTGTGGAGAAACCACGATGTTGAGGAAATGACTTGGGAGTTAGAATCTGAAATGAAATCAAGGTATCCTTACCTCTTCGACATACCAGGTACGTACCCTAATTTCGAGGGCGAAATTTCATAAGAAGGGGAGGTTGTAAGACCCCAACTTTTATAAATAAAGATGAATTTTCTATAAATATTATTTTTGAATATTATGGAGTTAATTTGATATAATGTTAAAGTTGTGGGTAATATTTATAAATTTTGCAAAGTACGCAAGTTGTTATATAATATTCGATTGGTCGGGGAATATTCGTTTTAACAGGGAATATTCGTACAACGGCACAATCATTGGTGGACCCCACAACGGAATTATTGTCGGATTGAGAAAATGACAAAAATATTTTATTAAAAATAACGGCGGAAGTTTTACCATTGATACTGTTGAACTACTCGGTAGTAAATGTACAGTAATACGTGTGGTTGCATAGTAGCACACGGTATTGATTATTAATGCTTATGTGAGAAGTCACTCAGTTTGATTCAATTATTGTCAGTTAATAATATGAATTATTTAGCGATAATAACGTTTTGTTTTATTCGTATTATTAACGTAATAAAACAGAAACATCTTTTTATATAAAACAGAATACTTTATTAAAGTTATTCTATAAATAGAATATATTATATTTTATTTAAAAGATTTTTCTTTAAATATGGACCGTCAGATTAAAGTAATCAATCTGGACCGTTCATGGATTAGTTACTATGCATTCTATTTTTCTATAAATAGCAGCTCATTCCTTCATTATTTCTTACGAATTCACTGAACTCTAGAGAGAGAAGCTATAGAGAGAAACTATAGAGAGAGAGAAGAAGAGTATTCTGCTACTTAACTACTTCCTTACTTCAGCTCTTCTTTAAAACGGTAAGGGGTGTTATTCTTTCTTATTCATGAAGAGAACTGTTGTTATTCCATTTCTTATTATTCAGTTGGAATAACCTATATACGCGGTCTACCCTATACTTGGTGACATTCTTCTATTATTCTGTTGGAACATCCTGTCTGTGTGTTTTACACCGGACCTGGTTCCGTTTTTATTATTATTCTGTTGGAACATCCTGTCTGTGTGTTTTACACCGGACCTGGTTCCGTCTTGTTATTATTCTGTTAGAACATCCTGTCTGTGTGTTTTACACCGGACCTGGTTCCATTATTTATTATTCTGTCGGAATATCCTGTCTGTGCGTTTACGCCAAACCTGGTTCCATTATTTATTATTCTGTCGGAATATCCTGTCTGTGCGTTTACGCCGAACCTGGTTTCATTATTTATTATTCTGTCGGAATATCCTGTCTGTGCGTTTACGCCGGACCTGGTTCCATTATTTATTATTCTGTTGGAATAACCTGTCTGTGCGGTCTATCGCATGCATGGTGATTTCTTTTGTTATTCCATTCTTTATTGTACTCAGTTGGTTAAGTTTTGACTTCTATACTCCATGAAATTTGTGGAATATCCTTGATAATTGTGTTTCATCCAATATTTTTTCATGAAAATATTCTTCTAAGCATTCTTGAATTTTACTCCACAATGCAGTATCATGTTGACAATTTGGACATTGTTAATTCTTGGATAAATTAATTCTTGAACTTATTTTATTGAATTCTTATATCATTGTCATCATCCTCATGTTTATAAAATGTTGAAAGTCATCTGTGGCCTGTAGTGCATAGATGGACTTGGTATGATTATGACCAGGGATTATTCGGTATAATCATGACCGTAATGTTACAAATGATGTGGTAAAAGTCCTCATTGGCCCGTAGTGCATTGATGGACAGTTGTTGGCATGATCATGACCATTAATGAATACACGAATATCCTTGGCCGTAGTGCAGGGGTGATTCGATGATGTGGATTATTTTATTAAGCTGAGTCCCAGCGATAACAGTGTTGAAAAACCTTTTAAATCATAAAAGATAGTAGAGTTTATTTTCTACTTGACTCTTTTAATGGATTGCTTGTTCCGCTGCAGTTAAACTTGATGTCTATTATATTTTATCAGTTTAACATTGTTGAAGGCTAATGATAATTTATTCTGCATTATCTTAGTCATAATATTTCTTACTGGGCTAGTTGAGCTCACCCTTTCTTTCACTGTTCTCTTCAGGAAATGAGAACGTAGCTGGGGCAAGTCGGGGAACGGAGTGATGGTTCGAATGATAGTATTAGTTAGTAGTCCTCACTATTCTATGTAATAGCGTGTTAATAAATGTAATGAGGACTCCTTTTGAGTATGAATACTCTCTAGAAGATAATATTTGTATTCAAACTCACAGTTTATGTTTTGTCGTATTGTACACGACAGTTGTATTAGTAAGTTGTATTTGTATTTTGTACTATGTATCTGACGACCCAATATGGGTGATGTATACCTAATTTTGGGGGTGTCACAGTTGTAATGGACCTTTTGGCACTTGATGCTCCGCCTTGACTCGTTGATAAGTTAGACACCTGGAGATAAACTCTGCGATCTCTCTTTTCATATTGCTCCACCAAAATGTATATCGAAGATCACGATACATTTTGGTACTCCCACGATGGATTGCAAATGGTGTGTTGTGCGCCTCCATCATAATCTTATACTTCAAATCAGAGTCGTTAGGATCACAAAGTCTAGAGTTGACTCTAAGTATTTCTTCTTCATCGATTCTTGCTTCCGGAATAGTATTTTCTTGCACTTTCTTCATACACATCAGTTCTAGGTCTGTAGTTTGAGCAACTTTAACTTTATCGATTAAAGTCGGTTCTACTCGTATATTTGTCTTCACCACGGGGGTCCCTGGAGTCTTTATCTCTATCTCCATCCTTTCCAAGTCAAACAAAATGGGCCTTTGTGTTGATAATATTGTACTCGTACCCACATATTATCTTCTACTCAATGCTCAGCTACCACATTCGCTTTTATAGGATGGTATTGAATAGTATGATAATAATCTTTCAACAATTTAAGCCAACGTCGTTGTCGCATGTTGAGTTTCTTTTGAGTGAAGAAATATTTGAGACTTATACGTAAAGATCTCCACCTTCACCCCATACAGGTAATGCCTCCAGATTTTAAGTGCGAAAATGACAGCTGCCAACTCTAGATCATGAGTAGGATAATTCCTCTCATATTCTTTGAGTTGTCGTGAGGTATATACTATGACTTTCCCATGTTGCATAAGAACAGATCCTAAACCTTTGCCTAAAGCATTACTGAAGATGACAAATCACTCCAAACCAGATGGCAATGTCAGAACAGGTGCTGAAATGAGTCTCCTCTTGAGTTCTTGAAAAATCTTCTCACATTCCTTGCTCAAACCGAATTTTGTATCTTTTCGAGTCAGCTGAGTTAATGGAGTAGTGATTCGAGAAAATCCTTTCACGAATCTCTGATAATAACCAGCTAAGCCCAGGAAGCTACGTACTTCGGTTACTGACTTCGGTTGCTCCCAGCTTTGTATTGCTTCAATCTTCGTCGGGTCAATAGATGTTACATGATTTGATATCACGTGCCCAAGTAATGCTACTTCCTCAAGCCAGAACTCGTATTTCTTTAATTTGGCATATAGCTTGTTTTCACGAAGCTTTTGAATTATCAGTCTCAAGTGTTGCTCATGATCTTCAAGATTTTTGGAGTAAATGAGGATGTCATCAATAAAGACAACCACAAAATGATCTAAATATTCCTTGAATACTCGATTCATCATATCCATGAAGGCAGCAGGAGCATTAGTCAATCCAAAAGACATGATTAGGAATTCATAATACCCGTACCGAGCTTTGAAAGCAGTCTTTGGAATGTCATCAGTTTTAACGTTTAATTGATGATATCCAGAACGAAGATCGATCTTTGAAAAGAATTTGGCGCCTTGCAACTGGTCAAACAGATCATCAATACGAGGTAACGGGTAACTATTTTTGATGGTGACATGATTCAACTCCCGATAATCAATACAAAGTCACATACTTCCATCTTTCTTCTTCACGAATAGAACAGGAGCACCACAAGGAGATGTACTAGGGCGAATAAAACTGATGTCTAACAATTCCTATAGTTGGGTTTTTAACTCCTAAAGTTTAATAGGAGCCATTCGATATGGGCTTTGGAAATGGGTTTTGTACTGGGTTCAACGTCAATAGAAAATTCAATTTCACGCTCTGGGGGTAGGCCATGAAGTTCTTCAGGGAATACGTCCGAAAATTTATTAACAATAGAAATATCGTTCAAATCCGACGTATTTTTGTTTAAATTCGTGACATGGGCTAAGAAAGCTTGACATCCATTTTTCAATTAACGAATAGCTTTATGGCTTGATATGAGAGTGATTGACTTAAGTGGTTTGGTTGCTTGAATTCATATAATAGGTTGGTTAGGAATATGAAAGCTAACAACCATACGAAAATAATTAATTTTTACATGATGAATAGTTAACCAATCAATTCTTAAAATCACATCAAATGAAAGTATTTTCAAAGAGATAAGATCGATAGATAATGTTCAGTTACCGATTTGAATCAAACAAGACTTATAAACAGTGGATGTAATGAAGGTTTCTCCCAACGAAGTTTCAACAGGAAAATCAAAGTCTAATTTCTCCATAATTAAATTTAAACGTTGAGCGCAAGTAGGAGCAAAAAAAAAGAATGGGTATAACCGGTATCAAATAAGGTATAGACTTCGTTAGAGTTTATGATTAGCTTACCCGTGATCACCTCGTTCGGATTCCTCACTTTTTGGGAGGTTACGACAAACGCTCTCCCTTGAACTAATAGTTTTATCTTGTCTGGGACGGCCTTTGATGCCTCCATCCCAGCTAAACTTGACTTTGGTGCACGACAAAATCGGGCTAGGTGACCTTCTCTTCCACAATTGTAAAATACTTTGGGTTACTGCGTATAGTTTGGACTGATGTGTCCCTCCCCTCCGCATTTGTTACATACGACCGACGTTCATTCTCCTTCCTTAACAACAGGTGCTGGTTCCGATGTCTTTCCATCATTATTGAATTTTCTTTTCTTGAAATTTCCATTTCTATTATCTTAGACATGATTACCATCGAAATGGTTACCATTTTTGGCATGTTGATTCTCTCCACGTTTGTTGTCACCGCTTCAATGACTGCTACCACTAGTACTATAGATTTGCTAGCTGCTCTCTCTTGGTTGGGTTTACTCATTATCGTGCTCCAATAACTGAGTCCTATTTACAACATCTGAATACAAACACAGTTTATGAGAAATTAGGTATTGACGTATCTCAGGTTTCAAACCTCTTAGAAACATACGCATCATTCTCTCCATATTATCAACCAAGTGGGACGCAAACCGGGACAACTCGGTAAACTTAGCTTCGTACTACGACACGGTCATATTATTTTGCTCTAGCTTGATGAACTCCACCTCTTTCATGTGACGAATACTTTTGGGAATGTACTTGTCATTGAACAGTTCTTAAAACTTTTCCCAAGACATCTTCAGTGTGGCAGGCTGAGTATGTTTTACAGATTCCCACCAATAATCTGCCTCTCCTCGCAACATGAAGGTGGCAAAGGAAACTTTTTGCTCTTCGGAGGCATCCCAAGACATCAAATATCTTGGTGATCTGCTTTATCCATGCCTCCGCCTTAAGTGGTTTTGGCTCTCCCAAAAACTCCGATGGTCCCAGCTCCTTGAACTGCTTAGCGGTGACCATTCGAGACTTGCCAGTGGTTCCACCTACATTTTGAACAGAAGTCACTCTCGCCTGATGTTGCATAAATTGTATAAAGTCATTGAACATCCCATCGTTCATTGTTTGGTCGGTGTTGTTGTTCTCCTGAGGATTATTACCTTCGTGATGCACACTATCCTGGTTATTGGGTGACTCAACGGTCTCCTGTTCTCCATTGCTATTCTCAAAAATCTCAAATGTCATTTTCCAACACTGACACAAAACAATGGTTAATTGACATGCCATATATTATCCCTATACTCTAACCGACCAATTAAATAACAAATAAACTTAGGTAGGTCATACTAGTGAAGGAATTACCGTCTCTTCCCTCCTAGTTCTAGTCTCACATCTCAGCCAGGGATCATATCCCTAAGCTTTGATACCAACTGTGATGCCCTCAAAATAGGTATACATCACCCATTCTGAGTCGTCAAATACATGGTACAAAATTCAAATATAACTTAATTAATACAACTGTCGTGTAATACGACAAAACATATGATGAGAGTTTAAACATGAATATTGTCTTCTAGACAATATCCAAACTCAAATTCAATCTTATTACAATTATTATAACACTATTTCATAGAATAGTGAGGACTACTAAAACAACCATCTGGACCGTCACTCCGTTCTCCGACTAGTCTCAGCTATATTCTCATTTCCTGAAGAGAACAATGAAAGCAAATGGTGAGCTCAACTAGCCCAGTAAAGAATATTATGACTAACATAATGCAGAATAAATTATCGTTAGCCTTCAACTGGGTTAAACCGATAGAATATAATAGATAACAAGTTTAACTGTAGCGGGATAAACAATCCATTTGAAAAGTTAAGTAGAGCATGATATCTACTATCTTTTATGATTTAAAAGTTTATCATCAATTTTATCGCTGAGACTCAGCTCAAAAAATAATCCACATCACTAAATTATCCATGCACTACAGGCCAAGAATATTCATTATTATCACCAATGGTCATGATCGTGCCAACAACTGTCCATCAATGCACTACGGCCCAATGAAGACTTTTATCACATCATTTGTAACATTATGGGTCATGATTATACCGAATGATCCATAGTCATAATAATACTACCAATCCGCAGTCCATCTATGCACTACGGACCAAAGATGACTTTCATAACAATATAAACTTGAGGATGATGACAATGATATAAGAATTCAATTAAATGAAAGCAAATGATAAATTCTAAAGATTTATAAGTTAATTTATCTAGAATTCGATAATGTCCAAATTGTCAACATGATACTGCTTTGTGGAGTAAAAATTAAGAATAATATTGTATCAAAAATGATTTGGACCGAAAACAAATCAATTTTTATCATGAATAGTATCCCGGGTGAATAGTACTCGAGTGAATAGTATCCCATGAATAGTACTTCAGGAATAGTACTCTGTGAATAGTACTCCGGCATAAAAATGTTAAAACTTATAACGAATGCGTAGAATAATATTTTTATGAAAAGATATTGGATGAAACCCAAATATCAAGGATATTTTACTAATTTCAGGAATTATAGAAGCAATACTTACCATAGTAAATTTAAATTTCGGAATATGAAATGAAACAATATCACTTCCATACTATGGAGTATGAAAGAAAATAATATTTCTTACGAGTATTGAAATAAAATAATATCATTTACCTTAGTAGAAACTGGATTTGACTAGAATATCGAATATTATTCTGAGAAAATCTTGCAGAAAAACTACCCTCAAAGTATCCTTATACTCAAGAAAATACTCACAATACTATAGAATAAGAATTTCTGATTTTGAAGGTGTGATTTAGGAAAGAAGGTTATCCCGTTATTTATAGTGCAATACGGAAGGAGAAAAATCAACTGCATGCCTAACGTTTCCTTATCAGCCAAACTTTTCAATGCCTATCATCTTAATTTGAATATGGGTGGAGGCCACCCTTTAAAACAAACTTATAGGCAACATTTTTATGGGTGGGGGCCACCCTTTGAATATGGGTGGGGGCCACCCTTTGAAACAAACTTGTAGACAACATTTTTCACCAACCAAATGGCCTAACAAATCATTTCTTCCTGCCAAATTCTTATTTTCCATCTTTGAGGGACCACAAAAGTTAGGCAAACCACATTTGCTGACATTTTTCAAGCCACCAAGAAATAATACACATATTCGTCCCTTTTATCTTATGCATATATATATTATAATATAATTATTTAAATAATTATAAAATATTATAATAATATATTTGAATGAATATTTTATCGAAGAAATAATTGTAATTCCACATAAAATATGACCAATTTTCAACAATTATTTCATGCTAAAAATTCCTTCATTTAAATCAAAATTGAACCAATATCCACCACATAATAATTAATATTATAAGCTCACAATATCAACAACCAGATCATTCCCAGGAAAGAGGAGGCTTTCTGATAAGAATTTATCCTTATTGGCGCGTAATTAGATGACCAAACCCCTTTTCTCGACAGAATTTTCTAGACATTGTCAATAATGCTAACTAATATTATAAATAATTGGGTTGTGTCAATTATTGATTTAATAATGTAAAATATTATGCTGATGATACTGTGACAATAATTTAATCAATAATATAAGAAACTGTGCAACAATTACTGTGACAATTATTGAATAAAACTGAGTGACTTCTCATGTAAGCATCAGTAATCAAAGATATTGTACAATATCGTGCGCTCCTATGCAACTACGAGTATTACTATACTTTTATCACCGGGTATTTCAACAGTTAACGGTAAAACTTTTACCGTTATTTTTATAAAAATTTATTTCTGTCGTTTTCTAACTCCAACAATAATTCCGTTGTGGGGTCCACCAATGATTGTGTCGTCATACGAATATTCTCTGATAAAATAAATATTCCCAGACCAATCGAATATTTTATGACAACTTGCTTACTTTTCAAAATTTGTAAATATTACCCACAACTATAACATTATATCAAATCCATACCATAATATTCAAAAATAATATTTAGAGAGTAATTTATCTTTATTCATAAAAGTCGGGGTCTTACAATACAAATGCTGGAGGACATGCTTAGAATTTGTGTGATGGACTTCAAGGAAACTTGGGACGATCACCTACCCCTAGTGGAATTTGCATATAACATTAGTTATCATGCGAGTATAGGCATGCCACCGTACAAAGCTCTTTACGGGAGAAAGTGCAGAACACCGTTGTGTTGAGATAAAGTCGGAGAACGAAAGATATTAGAACCGGAATTAGTTCAATAAATAGTCGACGTAGTAACAATGATAAGAGCCAGACTAGTAGCTACACAAGATCGCCAAAAGAAATACGTAGATTTGCATCGTCAAGACCGTGACTTTGAAGTCGGAAGTTACGTGTTCTTTAAAGTATCTCCTTCCAAATGAAAAATATTATTCGGCAAGAAGGGAAAATTGAGTTCGAGGTTCATAGGACCATTCGAGATATTGAAGCGAGTGGGCGAAGTGGCATACAAAGTTGCAATACCACCTGAATTAGAGAACATCCACAACGTGTTTCACATCTTCAACGTGTTTCACATCTCCGTGTTGCGTCCATACAAGCCTGACTACAAACACGTGATTTCCTACGAGCTCATTCAAGTGGAGAAGAATCTAGTGTATGAAGAGATTCATGTCCATATATTAGATAGGAAAGAGCAGATATTAAGAAATAAAGTTATATCTTCTATAAAAGTACTTTGGCGAAACCACGTTGCCGAGGAGGCCACGTGGGAATTAGATGATAAGATGAGGATGGACTATCCCCATTTATTTGTGTAACCTTGTACCAAATCCGAGGACGAAATTTTTATAAAGGGGGGGGGGAGGATGTAATACCCGAGAAATTCTAAATATTATTAATGAATATATTAATAAGGGTTGAGTATTTATTTGAATATAAATAAATATTTTTGTGGCATGGGATATAGTAATACCTATTAAACCAAGTTAAGTATGTGGCCGTTATATGTTATGGTGGAATGGATGAAGAGCTTAACTTAAAGTTATGAGAATTGCCTACTGTGGCATAATGAGGGACTAAGAAATTTACTAAGTGAATTAAGAGAGAAACAGTTTAATAAGAGAAAGATTAATTAATATTTAGTATGTGTATTCATATATAGTTGGATGATAAGATAACTTCATGCATGAAAAATGAATAGGATGTTTGAATTGTAGTATTATCAATGTGAAATTTAATTCATGTTAAGTGAAACTGGTACGATGATAGAAGTCGGATCTGGCATGAAGCTAAATTAGTTTGAGACTGCCAGGGATAGGCGCAGCTGCGCCCTTCCTGCAGTACAAACTGGCACAGCTGTGCCAGTGGCCAGACTGGGAAAAAGTTAGTTATTATAGTGGTTATTGAGTGGAACATTATTATAATGTGTGACATTACTAAAATCATATGATAAGAGTACATTTAATGATATGAGGTACCAAGTAGCACAATAAAATCCTGTGTGACATTTTAATACAGAAATGACTAATTAATTGTGCATCTCAGAAATTCGGATAGGAAATGAATGCAAGAAAAATAAACATCTAACATTGAATATTGTTATAATATTGATGTGTGAGAACTAATAATATTTATGGAGAACACCCAGTTAATAATACCTAACTACATTATTTTATCTGCATTAAATATTGAATTATGTGAACCCAATGTATATGGATTATATGATATGGGTACAAAAATAATCCCTAACTCTTCCTTTTGTAGGAACATTAGTACATTAAAATTTCATGAGGGAACCAAGAGGGAATTATATTAAACACAATTAAACCAAATGTTGAGGATTTAAAAGTCTAGTTCCATTTTAGTTACTAAAACCTATATCTACATTACGTAAAATGCAAAGCTAAAGCACAGTGGCTACAACCAACGTGATGATGGCTGGAGATGGCTGAGAAAATGGTGGTTGAGCAGCTCTTCAATATCCATTGTCTTCTTCTTCTACCCCATGGATTCATGCAACCTCTAATGTAAAGCAATTAACTAGTCACGTAATTCTCTATAAATAGCAATCTTCTTCTTCATTCTTGTTGTTGTGAATTTGTCTCAGAGATTATAAGTGAGAGTGTGAGTTCCTTTGTTGAGTAATAAGAAGTCTAAGATTTTAAGCAGTAGACATTTAAGCTTCAAGAAGGTAAAAATCTGATTTTGTGTTCTTAATTTCTAATTTGATAAACTCCTGGAATTTCTATGAAAACTTTTGTGATTATGGTTGTGAATTGATATCAATGTGTTTACTAAGTTTGTATACATGTATGGAACCTCAGAGAATATGTTTAAGCATGTTTAGAATGAAGGAATTGAAGTTGGGTTTGATACTCTGCAGAACAGAGTCCTTTCCTGGTTCTGTCCAGGAAGGGCACAGCTGCGCCCAGTTTGTACGAAGGTGCAGCTCAGCTGCGCCAGTCCCCAGAACAAGAATATGGCTTTCGTTGTGCTGTGATGTTTTTATTATGATAATATAACTTAGATGTACATGAAAACAGACCTGATTTGTGAACTTAAGTCCCTTTGTATAACATGGTAACTTTAGCTTGCTTTAATATGTGTTCTTAAGGAGGACTTAAAGTTTAAAAAGAAAAACATTGATGGAAGTAGTAATGTTTCAATTCTGACTTTATGGACTTGTAGATATACTCTAAGGGTGCATGAGTTATTGTTGCCTCCGTTTCGGTTTAACAAAATAGACTCTAACTCATGCAAGTGTACACGGGTCAGCAAGTATTATAGAGTAAGAAAGTATCGATCTCACAGAAAAAGATGAATAAATCTACGCTATCATGCAACAACCTTACCACTATTTTTGTTTGCTCAAACGATCAATTAATAAGTGAATTGATATCTAAATTAACACAAAAATACTAATTATTAAATTAAGGAAATCAAAGTGGAGAGAAATGGGATCCTAATGTCATTTAATGTTTTATCCAAAATGCACGCCTCTTATTATGCCTAATTATTTAATATGGACAGCTAGTCGAGAGCACAAAAGTGAAACATAACCATCTTTCGATGTATTATGTCCAATTCACACAAAATCTACAAAAGATAGAATTCATTTAAGCATCAAAATTACCTAACCCACTATATGTCTATGTGAATTAAAAGTAATAATGATTTAAGCATAAGCTCTCTCAATGACTACACATGGTGAAACGGTATATGTCTATCCGGGTCACAAATCACAAAACCTAATACAAATAAGTCCCATGAACATATGCCAACATGGTCAAATATGTACTTATACTTCCTTTTCCAATTCTATACAAGTAATTAGGGTAAATGGTGATCAAGCATTCAATGTTTTCGCATAACCATGCTAGAAAATCTAATATTAAGCATACAAGCATCACAAATAGCCATACAAATATGGACTACACATTAAACTCCAATAGAATCCCATAATGGAAGTTGGTTCATTTATGAATCAACAACCATTATGGGATTGAAGTCAAGCATTGAAATAAGAAATAAAATTAAGAGATATAAGGAAAATGAGAATCAAATCTGATAAACCCTGCTTCAAAGTTGATTCCAATCTACTTCAGGTCCACATTCATTAACAAAATTAAAACCTAGTCTTTACAATCAATCAATCTAGAGAGAGAAGCCCAAAATAGTAGAGAAAGCCTATGGAATCTCTCTAGAATATGAAACCCTAATAATAGTAATAATAACTGCTTAATAATATGCCTTTTCAAAGTAACAAATATATCCCCATATAGCAAACACGCTCCAGCCTTACAAAATAGAAAGTCAGCATTTTAAACCAAGTGCGACTGGCGCGGTCGTGCGGTATTAAAGTGTAATTCGGGCGAGGGCGCCCTATATGTATTGCTGCCGAGTGCTTGGCGCGGGAACGCCATCTTCCTTTGTAAATTGGGCGCGATCTCGCGCGGGCCTTGTCTGCGTCTGATCTCCCTCTGGCGCGGGCACACCGTGTCTAGCCTATATGGTAGCACGGCCGCGCTGGTGCTGCATGTTGTATTCTGCTGATGTTTGCTCCTGTGTTGATGCTGCTTTCTTTTCACTTCTTTCTTCTTCACTTAATTAGTTCAAATACCTCCTTACATTGCTTTAATTTAGCTCCAAATCTCCATCCTAGCCATTACTTAACATGCCTTGCCATTGCTAAGCCATCACCATGCCTTGTCATGCCTTCACCATGCCATTTCCATGCCTTAGGAGTTCCAACTATGCACACTGCAAAAAAATATACCAAAAATACTTGAGTTGAGAAAAATTCAAGTGAGTTGGTAACCAATAAATAGGTATAAAACCTACTTATCAAATACCCCCAAACTTGAACTATTGATTGCCCTCAAGCAATACACACAAAAATACGAATTATACAATGCAAACTATATGCTGTGCAAACTACACTATCATGCAAGTGATTCCCAAGTTTTCCAGCCATACTAGAATTCCAATCAAATATGCCTCAGAGAAATATTTAGATTCAAGAACAAAGTATCAAACTAAGCCACATGCATAATGACATACAGTCAAATAATCTAAACCTGCTATAATGATGTGTGTGTGTGATGTGTTAACAAATAAGCTTGACAACGGGAAAGACTACACATGCTATACTGCTTAAGAAAGAAAATCGAAGTTCAAATCAAAAACTATGCATACAAATGAAACAACAACTACTCCAACACTTTAATACAAACTAAGGTTCAACAATGGATTTATTTTGATTTATTTTTACTCATGAGGGCGATTTTTGTACTTTTCCGTGGTGTTTATTGATTTCTTTTCTTTTTTCCATGACTATGCAATGCCTCATTCCATTAGGCTAACAGTGCTACCC
The DNA here is from genome assembly GCA_016801055.1 of Panax notoginseng. Classification (NCBI taxonomy): domain Eukaryota; kingdom Viridiplantae; phylum Streptophyta; class Magnoliopsida; order Apiales; family Araliaceae; genus Panax; species Panax notoginseng. The sequence goes on along the minus strand of CM029014.1, from coordinate 67,207,407 downwards.
CTTAGCGAGTTTTCAACTAACGACTCCCAGACCAAAAAGACCTTGGGGCGCTAGGTGTAAAAACAATCCCCTCAGGCGTACTTGCTTAAGTAACAAAGGCCCCGAAATAAGACTAGTCATAGTAATTTTAATATAGCAAGCATACCCATGTGTTCCCAAAGTTTGAGTATCAGTGTTTTCATAGTCTATGTTCACTTCCTACACAATTCTATCATTAAAAATAACGTTTTCTCCTCAGTAGGCAAACAAATTATTCTTTAACCAACAAGCAAACATGAACACTAATGTGCTACTCGGTAGCATCTAAACAACAAGCATAAATTATATCATGTATAACATTATAACTCAGCTCAAGCTATCAACCTAGTTCAAAAATCCATCAAATTTCTTACTTCATCATTGGCTCAAATAGAATTCCACTAACTAGATACTTGGGAATATGCAGTGTTATGTAACTAAACATATAAACTAAACAAATAATAAGCAACAAACGAAAAAAATTTCTGCAAAATAAAACTAAACGCCTTAACATGCAAACACTATACTAAACATGAATAAATGATATGCAATTATACTACATGCTCTACACTACACTGCTAATAACCCAATACCCCCAAACTTAGCATATTTATTATCCCTAATGAATGAAGGTAAAGGGCAAAGAGAACTCCCTTAATTATCGGTATGGCCACCCTCCTTGGGTGGCGAGTCTGGTGGTGGAAAAGGCATAGCTGTACAAAACTGAGGCCACTCTAGCATTGTTCCTTGCTATGCAAAGGCTTCAGCTAATTACTGCAATAACCCATTTGTGAACGCCAAAAAGTTATCATACATGGCGTCTACTTTTCTCTCCAACCTCCTTAGCCTGTGGTAATCAATTTTTGTAATGGCTTGGGTGGAGGCGGTTGCCTCAATCGGCTGCAGAGATGACACTGATGACGGAGTTGGCAAGATAAAACCTTTTCCCCTCAGGTGTGGTGTGCCTCCTGCTCAGTCCTCAAATTTCGCAATAGTGGCATGGGTAATGTCTTGGCTCGGCAATTGCAGCTGCTCATCGTCCCAAGTAACTCCCGCCTTGGCACATAAATGGGCGACAACTGAGGCTTGTGGGATGCTGCCTGTGGTGCTCCACCTCATATAATGACACATGTTTTGGTGGAAGAGGTGGCCCACGTCTATGTATTTTCTCGTGATAATCCCCCACAGTATGATAGCTCTCTCAGACGGGATGTTATGTTGATGCGTAGAAGGCAGTAACTTGGCACATATGAAAAGGTTCCATGCCTTTGTGTAGCAGTTAAGTGCTGAACTTGGAAAATTTGTAGGCCGGTTCGTGCCCGATTTGTAATTTCACTACGTACCAGACACGCACAAATCAGCTATCACCCTATCTAAGTTTGTCTCAATCCTTGCAGCCTCCACCCAGTTGGCACAACCAGTCGATGGGTCATGTAAATTGAAAACTCCTCTTATCGCCTGTGGGGGATAATCCACTTGACTACCCCTAACAAATGACAACCCACTCACAGTTTCCTTAGCGTTGGCGTAGAACTCACGTACAATATCCAAGGGAACAACTATGGGGCAAGATACAACTCATACCCATCGTCTCACACAAATCATTTCCCATAACTGACCATCTTGCTTCCCGGGATTGAATCCTCGTTCCTTCATAAATGATTTGTTCACAATTCAGTTGTACTCTATCTGAGCATCTAAGCTGACAAACTTGTTAAGGTCCAAGATGTCTTCATCTTGACTGCTGGAAGAGGATTACTCGGGGGTGCGGGAGCGTGCTCTTTTTGGACCCATAGATAATGATGAAGAAAAACCCTAAATGATTTGAGAAGAAGAAAACTTGACTGATGAAACAATATTTGTATATTCTGAAAAATAATAAAACCCCCAAACTCGTTGCTTTGAAAAACTCTAACAAACCCTATGCCACTATTTTGTAACTGAATGGGTAAGTTATGTAGATTGAGTATAGAGAGATGGATTGTAGTTGATTAGGAGTTTATATGTAGGAAACCGAATGGAGTGGGAGAAAAGGAAGAGGTTTTCGTTTTTTTTAAACAGAAGTGGGTAGGCGCACGTCTAATATAAGAAGTTGTAACTAATGTAAGTGGGATGGGCACACTTTTAAAACATTTAAAAGTTTCTGGAACCAGACTCGGGCGCGGCAACGCCGAGTCTAAGCATGTTGATGGCACGGGAGCGCTAAAAGTTAGAATGCATGGAAGTCCGGTGCGGGCACGCCAAATTTGTATTACCCAACCGCGCGGTCGCGCTGCCCTGCACTCATAACTGAACTGATTTACACTAGAATAAGTATCCAACAACAACTTTCCACTAACAATCAAACCTGCATAACAAGCATTCACAAAAATGAGATATACAAATTCCCAAATCAAAATATGAACTGAATAACATGTATGAATGAGTGTATATCCAAAAATGCTCTATGTGCTATTCCAATCAAAAATGATATATGCATTCCGCTCTAACAAAACTTGTATCAAAAATTTTATACTGATAAGAATTAAACACGGAGGGGGGAAATAGACACGATTCATCATCATAATTAAACAATAGAAGAAATAAAGATAAGTGCATCTTAATAATTAAACAAAAGGGAGAGATAGACATGCACAAATAGAATTAAACTTTAGGGAGAAATAAACATGATCCACAAAGAATTAAACATAAGGAGAGAAGATAAATAATGGGGTGCCTCCCATTGAGTGCTAATTTATAGTCTGTTAGCTTGACTATCTCTGCTCTGATTCAAGTTGAAGAAAGATTTGAGGCGACCTTCTGCATATTAACCTCACCACCATAGTAATGCTTAAGCCTCTGTCCATTGACCTTGAAACGACTGTATAGGAACTTGTAGAAAATTTTGATTGCACCATGTGGATAGACATTCTTCACAGTGAACGGCCCTGACCACCTTGACTTAAGCTTCGCTGGGAAGAGTTTGAATCTGGAATTAAACAACAACACTTTTTGTCCCGGCTCAAACACCCTTACCAAAATCTTGCGGTCATGCCATCTCTTCACCTTTTCCTTGTACAATTTAGAATTTTCATAGGCTTGCAATCTAAATTCGTTAACTCGTTAAGCTGGAGTAGGTGTTTCTCTCCTGCAGACTTTAAGTTGAAATTTAGCTTCTTTATTTCCCAATATGCTTTGTGTTCGAGCTCCATGGGAAGCTGACAAGCCTTTCCATACACCAGCGGAAATGGCGACATACCCAACGGTGTTTTATAGGCAGTCCTGTAAGCCCATACCGCATCATCTAGCTTTAACGACGAGTCCTTCCTCGTGGGGTTCACGATCTTTTCTAGGATTTTCTTCACCTCATGATTCGATACCACTGCTTGGCCATTAGTCTGGGGGTGGTAAGCTATAACAATTCGATGATTAACCCTATAATTAGCCAACAGCGCTGTTAACTGACGATTATAAAAATGGCTTCCTTCATCACTAATGATTGCCTTGAGAGTCCCAAACCTCGTGAAAATGCTTCTTTGTAGAAACCTTAAAACCACCCTAGCATCATTCGTTGGTAGAGCTGCCACTTCCACCCACTTGGATACGTAGTCGACTGCCAATAAGATGTACAAGTTGTGATACCCCCAAATTCGGGTACTTCATTCACATAAGACTTGGTGTTCACTTTCCATGCATTCATACTAACTACCCAAATATAATAGAATTTAAACCATAAGTCCTCCCATTAAAAAGGGTTACATCATTAAGTTCAATAAAAATCTCCCAGGTTATCTAACCTTTAACATAAATCAAGTGCAAAAATAAAATAACTACATCACATCATTTAAATAATGTTTATCAACATAAAATCCAATAAATTATAAGTCTTCATCACTTGTACATTTTTTCTTTTCTTTTGTTTGTGGTAGGTTCATCGACCTTCTCAACTTTAGTTGCAATAATTAAATTTATGCAAGAGTGAGCAAAACAAATGCTCACTAGATATAGCAATGAACAATGATAGCATAATAACCGTCAATGAATAAGCTCATTAGAATTGAATAATACTCTGTCAATGATAACCAAAAACTGGAATCAAAATATGAAAAATTTGAGGGTCATAAGACCACGAACTATGTCCATGGTTATAAGTAATATTTCAACTTTAACCTAAACAGTTATACTGTAGGGACTTCACGTACTTAGGGGGATCAGCCCTTCGTACTTTGTATTGTGCACAAACATCTAAATGTTTCCACTTAAGTAATCCCCTATAATAAGGTTGTTCATCTCAGTTTAAATATACGAGTCCGCACTAAAGGAAGTTTGGTTTAGATAAGCTTCAAGGTAATTTAGAATTCAACGAACATCAACTAAGGATTAGTTGAATCAATATAGTTTAATATCACTTCAAGTGCTCGATAATAATATGATATGAAATAGTCATGAATTATAAGTGAATCAACATTATACATCGAAAACATGATTTAGAAATGGACTGGAAAGCATAGGCATTGAATATTATACCAAACCTTGCTTGAACAATAATAAGCTAAGGCCATTAATTTTACTCAATAAAAGAAGTGAGTTAATGAATTTGCATGATTAATAACAAGTTGAGGAGTAAAACAGTCTCAACATAAGAATAACAAAATTTAGGAACTTGCGTAATTAGAACAACATTAAAGATAGGAACCCATCTCAAAGTAAGAGTTAGGTTGAAGAGTTTGCATAAACATAATCAAGTTAGAATAGATATATTGTGACAACCCGATAATTTGGATATTTATAGAATATTAAAATATTGAATTAAGGTTAAATAATAAACCTAGGCAGAAAATAAGTGAATGGATTTGAGATTTCCGAGAAGGAATTCTATGGATTTAAAAATCGTTTGGTGAATTATTAAGGATTAAGTATATACGTGTATATGTTTTATGTATTTGGTATTATATGTGTACAGTATGTGGTTAAGGGTCAAGGGCTGACCAAATAATCTATATCAGTGGCAACCCATAATTTTATATTAAGAACGTCAACGTTCAGTTAGAAAATTCTTACGATTAACAAGAAACCCTAAAACCGGCTCTGGAAACCCTAATTTCAGTTTCGCGAATCTGAAACCCTAATTCAAAAGTTGAAACCCTAATTTGGGAATTTAAATCCTAATATAAGGTTTAATGTTATTAATTATAATTTAATTAGGGATAACCCTAATGATTAATTAGAATTATAATATAATTATTAGAAACATTAAATTATATATTCGAAACCCTAATTAGTAATTAGGTAATTTTAATTTTTAATTAGTATATATTAATTCTAATTAGCAAGATTGAATTATGATTAGGAAATTTTAATATAATTATAGAATCCTAATTATAATTTAGAGATATTAATTTTCTATTTTAGAAACCTAATTTGGAAATCTTAGAATTTATTTTTTAAAAACCTAAAGGGTTAAACCCTAAATCCTAAGGGTTAGGACAATCCACAAGTATGCCATTAAATTTATAAATCAAATGACAATTATGCCCTTTTTGGATTTTTATTAAGGTAACTTGTAAAAATTGCGAAGACCTTTAGTTGGTGACCAACTATTGACTTGCATGACCGAAAATCTCCAGCCAAATCAGTTCAAATCATCAGATCTTAGCAACATGCAATGCATCTAAGTAACTTATATAGAATTGGAGAGAGAGAAAATCACAAATAATTGTCATTTTGCACTCTAGCTCTCAATAACTTTTTCTCTCTTCAAGCCTCTGAATTCTTTAAGTTTCTCAGTCACATAAACACCTCTTAGAACACCTAGATCAGATTTGGAGAGCTAAGTTCTTAGATTTGAAGCTTGAAGGTATAACCCTAACTTTTATTTTGATCATGTATGCTAAGAAAAATTTTGTGTTTAAGTGTTTAATCTTGTGTTGTGGGATGTTTTTAGATGATCTATGTTGATCCATCATGGATCCATAGCATCAAAGCGCCTTAAAATGGTATTTTTCAAACACTGTTCTTGAGCTTGAAAGTAGTCTGACAAACAAATGTCAGGGGTTGTAAATCTTTGTCTGTTAATGATTCTTGTTGTTTCATATTTTGGATAGGTAGTTTGTTATGTGGTCTATGATCTGGAATTGTAAACACAGTTATCACATGTCTAGATTTCATTTTATTCTTGGTCAAAACTCGTTGACCGGGCATGACCAGTCAAAATCTGGGTAACCAAGAAAGTTTAGAACAGCGTCTGACAACATTTTAAGCTCCTTGATCTATCAGTTGTTTTAGTGTTTTTAATGATGAGTTGTATTCAGATTTTAGCCTGTAATGTGCACCATAGATTCTGGCCTTTATATACCTTAAATCATCAACTGATCGAACGTAGCATGTGGTCAAAATTGGCATGTCGATCATGTTTTGTATTTCTGGAAAAACCCAAAAACTCTATGAGCAAGCTTTCTGACAGCCTTTGACCGGCTCATAAATTATGATTTTGTTGTTGTTAATCTGATATGTTGCTTTGTAAATGTTCTATGATACATGGACTATAACTTCGAACCATTAGATCACAGGAAATATGACCAGAACCTAACTTACAATGAGCTAGAAACTAACCACTCGGATTGTTGGGTTTCTGGGAAACCCCAGAAACGCTCTGACAAGAAGTTTGTAAGATCAGATCTTCGTGATGTCTTGTTATATGACCTAAATAATTGTTGATAGTTGTAGTACTACATACTTACTACAATATCAATGCTTGAGATAGCCCAGAACATGATCAGATTGGATTTTAAAAACGGTCAAACCATAACCCTTGAATTCGGGTCTGACAGTATTCTTGAGGCTCAAGAACACCTAAGATTATAGAAAGCATCGCTAAAGGCCTATAGCGACGGTTTAATAATTTTTATTTTCTGAATTTTCGGAAAATACTTAAAAATAGAAAAAAAATTATAAAAATTACTAAAAATGGTTTTAAAAATTATGAAAAATAATTTTTGAGAATTTGAAATATTTTTCATTAATAATTATAATTATTTGAATAAAAATGATATTTAATTTATTTAATTAGTATATTAATTAAATTAGAGAAAAATAATTTAATATTGTGAAAAAATATTTTAAATAAGAATAAAGTATTTAAAAATATTTTGAGTTATAAAATGTAACTTTTAATATTTTTAGAGAATTTTTATTAATAATTTAATACTAATGATATTAGATCTATTTAATTATTGTATTAAATAAATAAGTTAAAGATGATTTTCTTGATTTAAAAAACATTTTAAATGAGAATAAAGTGTTAGAAAATATTTTGAATTATAAAACATAATTTACAATATTTTTGGAGAATTCTCATTAATAAATTAATATTAATGATATTAGATTTATTTAATTAATATATTAAATAAATTATGAAAAAATAGAATTAATGATTTATAAATCATATAAAAATGATTTAAGTATTATAAAAATATTTTAAGTTATAAAATATAACTTTTGATATTTTATCATGAAAATATTAATATTTTAATATTAAAATTGATTATCAGATAAAGGATTTAAATGTTTAAAAATCATATAAATATAATTTTAAGGTATTAAAAATACTTTGATATATTATAAATATATTATAATATTATGTTATGATTTTCATTAATATTTGGTATTAAATTAATATTAATGATAAAGGAATTATTTGATATTTAATTCATTTAAATACGATATTAATGATTAAAAAATCATGATAAATGATAATAATTATCTGAAAATTATTATGAGCTTATGAAAAATGTTTTGACTAATAATATAATTATCTAAGATAATTTTTAAGTGTTAGATAGAGTTTAATTGAACTTAAACTCAAAATTTTGTCCGAATAGACCGTTGGAATGACAGAATTGTACCGAACTCGATTCAGACTGTAAAAGTTTGACTTGAGGATAGGTCGTATGTGTGTTATAGACTGATAGGGTTATGTGATAATGTGTTTAGGTTATTTTAAATACTGTGATGATATTATTCTAATTTGTATATCGATATTATTTATATATTAGGTCGTCAGACAAAGTTTATTAATTGTGTAACGATAATCAACGGTTCAGGCAAGTTTTTCATAACTCGACCTCGAGTTGTATTATTCAATTATATTTGTGGTTAATCATTTCTGATTGCCATATCTAAGAATTATTGAATCACACTCTGTGCGTATTGCATATGTTCATTAGGTATGAAAGGTTGATCACTTTCATTACCATTCGGTCCAGATATATTTGTTCATCTTAAATGCTTGTTCAGTCATAAAATTTGTTCGTGCTAATTCACAACTATATTGTTGAATTATAGCCAGCTTATTATTCAAATTCTTTCAATCATGATATATTCTTAAATGAACTTATACTTGCTGGGCAAATTCATTGTTAACCCTTGCTATATCATGATAAACATTATAGAAGACGAATACGTTGGATACAAGAAAAAGTCAAAGACAGTTCCAGTTTTAAGTTAATGTGTGCATCAGATTTGTAATAGTATTATATGTTAATAATGTTATATGTTAGACAAGTTATGAATTGTGTATAAGTTAAGGTTACTCGACCTTGGAAAATAGCGTGTAAAGTTTATTGTATAAATAACTTATGTTTATATCTTCTGCAGTAGTTATAGAATGATTGTACTAGATCCGTGGTGATTTAGGACCCGAATTTGGGGCGTTCACATATATAAGTAGATTTATGAACTTACTTAATGCATCAATAAGGTTTAAGCACTTGCATAATCGTAAAAGTAGAGTTAGAGAACTTGCCTCGTGTGTAGGTTAAACAATCACTACTCACGTTCACCACAAGTCCTACACATACCATATGTATTGATAATACACATTAGTTACACTAATATTAGCTTCATGAGTTTCTTTCCCACTTTTAGTATAGCTCACTAACTAAGTTTAAGTTTAAACAACATCACATCTTTTCATGAGCATCACATTTTAGCTTTATTACAACTACTTAAGTGATCATGTCTGTGACAAACAAGATTTTTATAGTTTATTTGAATATTTATTGAATTAAATAAATATTCTCGATGATATAATTATTGGATTAAATAATTAATTGATGTAATTGTGATAGACTAATTTAATTATATGTGTTATATTTATTAAATTAATGTGGAGAATTTTTATTATTCAAAGTATATAATTATGTGAGCTTATTGAATTAAAAGAAATATTTAATAAGCCTAATATTATTTTATTTAAATTGATAATTAATGAGAAAATTAATAATTTGACATAATTAATAAATGAGAAAATTCATTATGTGACTGTGAATTAATGAGAAATTATTATATTTTATTTAAATTAAAGTAAATAAAATATTTGATTTATTTTATAAAGGGGTGTGGCATTATTAAACTATAGTATAAAGGATTAATGAAATTAAATGGGAATAAGTTTATTAGGATTAGCCAAACAAGGCCTTAGTGGAGGTTGAGAGCAGTTAACCCATCATGGGTTAACCCATCATGGGTTAACTGACCACCATAACTACGCTCAAATCCTTTTTATAAAATTATTATGTCTTATTCTTCATTTGTTTGCTAAGTCTGAGAAAAACAATCAAAGTGAATTCGAGAATTTTTGAGGGAAATTGAGAGTGGGTGATTGAAGAAGCATCTGAGCCTACTAATCTATACTCTGGGTAATTCTTTTAAACCAATTTCAAATTACGTTGTTTAAGTTTTATAAGAAAATGGCTTTCAAGTTCTGTAAAAGCTCAGTAATTGAAAAAGAGTAAAGATTATATGTTATATATGTGATAAGATGTTATCATATCATGTTTTACTATATATTGTATAATTCCATAGCATCAGCTCCATAAAAACATGTCGTATATACATTCTTCAGAATACATAGTATAAATTATGGTCATATGGTCCTTACATGCAACTTTAATACGTTAATCATATGTTGTATCATAATTTTTACACGTGTATGTAATTATGTATGTTAAAACGAAGAAGACAAATTCGAATGGATATATTCGGTGTTATAACAAATTCGTAGTGTTAATTTTTATGTTTTATGTTCAAAACATTCAAGAACATCAAGAACAGTAAAATTACATGTTTTGATTCTGTATTACGTGTTTTAACTTTTTAAAATCATGCTAGAAGGGTTGGGTAGTAGTTATGTGTATATTATAATGTATGGGTATGTTAAATTCATAAACGAATAAAGAAATTAGTAGAAATTGGCCATGTTCTGAAATTTTTTGCGAAGTACAGTTTTGCTTCTGGTATGCCGCGCCGGAGCGCCAGCTACAGGCATAACACCCATGCCGCAGCTCGAGCCACGCCGCAGCGCCAATGTCCAGACCGTAGCGCGGGCCGCGCCGCAGCTCCGAGAATAGGCGTGTTTATGGCGCCGCAGCGCCACTCTGCAGAGTTTCTAGAAATGATTTTTTTTATAAATTTTATGTCCAGGAATGTGATAATAACATAACCTAATGATCATAAAGATATGTTAGACATATAATAGGAAGTTAAAATAGGTACTTAACATGTCAATAAGGCATTTACATGTTAATTGAATTTTTGAACGCATAGTTAGTGTATTGTTCGTGTAGTGTGATATTATGTGAAAATAAACGTGAAAATTTGACTAAGTATTGTCATAACCAGAGTTAGACAAAAGAATGAACTTGTGATGACTAGTTATGTTATAATTAACTGGTATTGTGAATGTAAATAGTATGTAGGATTAAATCAAGGAACATGTATAATTAACGTGTAACCTACGCACGAGACAAGTTTCCTAACCCTACTTGTTATCGTCATTCAAGTTTACAATCCTTACATCTTTACATTGAGCAAATTCTAGACTTATATTCTATATTGATCAGGTTCAATATATTACATTAAAGATCTTTTCAAAGTATGATTGTTGTTATACAATTCTTATTCCATTGCATACCTCTTGAGTTATCATTCAATTTGAATACCAGTTATTGTTGAACCTTGTAAGACTAGCGAACCCTATTGATTCGACTAGTCCATAGTTGATGAACGTTCTAAATTTTAGAACCTTTGTTGAATTATCTAAACCAAACTTCCTTTGGTGCGGACTTGAATGTCAAACTGAGATGAACAACCATATATAGGGGATACTTATGCATTAGCGTTAAGATATTGTGCACATTATGGTACTAAGGGTTGATCCCCCTAAGTACGAGAAGAAGAGCCCATGGTCTTATGATTGGTAAAGGTTTCAAGTATAAACACTTGACAACCTAGGACATAGTTCAAGGTCTTATGACCCTCAGAAGTTCTTTTAATTCTTGATATTCTTTCTTAATTATAAAGCCGAGTTTTCCTATTTCATAAGTTTTTGATTCATTCGCATACTATTATTTTATTGTTATATTATTATACTTGTGAGCAATCGTGCTCACTCTTGCGTAAAAATAACATTGCAGTTACGAAAGAAAGGTCCGACGAACCTTCTACTTGCAAAGGTAAGGGCAAAGTTAACAAGTGATGAAGACTTGTTGTTTATTTGATGTATTTATATTTCAGACTTATGTAAAAGTTGTGTAAGACTTATTATTTATTTATGTTTCTGCATTTGAGATTTAAGGTTAGTATGATCTGGGATTGATGTATTTACATTCAGATGTTATAACTCCATAAGGAGAGGATTTATTTCTATCTATTTATGGTTTTTCATTTATTATGGGTAGATAGATACATGATGTTGGATAATGAACACCAAATCTCGTGGAAATTTAAGTACCCATATTTAGGGGTGTCACAGGCTGGTATCAGAGCTGTAGGTTATGAACCTTTGGTGGGGGAACAACCATAGGTAGTAGCCTTATAGGAAGAACTTAGTGATGGAAAACTCTTATCGAGTTCTAAGAAATGAATTTCTTAATTCATTGTAGATAATAAAAGACTTTATGTGCTTATATGTTAAATTATGTGCTCGCAAGTACGGCTTAGTAACTAAAACTTGAAACTATGTTGTCAGGATGTCTGATGTAGGAAGAGCTAATCAAGTTGGGGAGTAGGAACCCCGAGTACCTACGGAGGAGGAGCCCCAAGACATTCATGTCGTCAGGGAGCAGGTGGTACAGAGAGAGTCATCTCCGTTGATCACTGTTGTTGGTCAGGAGCATGAGCCTGAGACTGATCTAGAGGAGGATCCTGAGGAAGAAGAGGAAGAAGATGAGTTCCCATCGAACTCTATTGATGCTGAGATGTACGATGAGCTGTATGACCGTAACATAGAATTATGTGACACTGTTCAGGAACTGAATGAGCGGACGATTATTCAGCAAATTACCATCGAGCAGAGGGATATGGAGGTTGTGACTCTTCACACATGTCTAGGAAAGGTAGAGTGGGATTTGGTTCACGAGAAGGGTTAAACCGAGGAGAAGACCGAGGAAATAAAGAAGTTAAATAATGAACTGAAAGAGAGCTTAGCAAGGCTGACCATAGCAGAGGAAGCTTGGGTAAGGAAATCACGTCGTGCTGATCTTGCAGAAAAGGATTGTCGTGCGAAGAAGGATAAGCTTGGGGAGACGTACTCTACACTTCAAAATACAATGGATGAGGCTCAGGATCGAGTTATGAGATACCCAATCCAGTTTGAAGGACTACCGTCGTATATGTTAGATCGCAGGACGATGTCCCGCATCATGGAAGAGGAATGTAGCAAGGTTATTCAGCGCCTTAACAGGCAGTGATAGGATTTATTTAATTATGTGAAAACTTATCTGGTATTTAGATCTAAATTCCGATGTGTTTATAAACAAATGAATATTTTAATGTTCTAAATCCCGTAGATTCTTTATCTCTTCTGGATAGTTGATGTAAATAGCAGTGATGCTATCGTTGATGTTAAAACTTTCGATTTGAATAAATATATCAAGTTGTTTGAGATAATATGTTAAGTGATTATGCTAAATTGTTGAGTTAAGCCTTAACTATGTAGAGAATTGGATAAAGATCTAATAAGCGTATATTTTAACAAAAATATGCTGCCGAGAAGAAGACAAAACCGCCAACCAGCTCAAGAAGAATCGAAGAACAATAACAACAATGCCAATGCTAACCCCGTTCAGCAATTGGTGAACTTATTAGCTAGAGTAATTAATAATCAACCTCAAGCTCCACCGATTACAACATTCAAGGACTTCAAGGCGGTGGGACTGTCAGAGTTTAAAGGTTCCATGAACTCGATCGAGGCTCAAACTTGGGTTATGGTGATGGAGAAGGTTTTTGATGTCGCTAGAGTAAGAGAGGACCAGAAGACAGCTTTTGCAACGTTCATGCTAAAATCTGAAGCCAATTATTGGTGGCAAGTAAATAATGTCCGTGGAGGAGAAGGTATGATTACTTGGGAGAGGTTCAAGGAGATATTTTTCGAGATGTATTTTTTGACTAGCTCGCAGAACCAAATGGAGGTCCAATTTCTGGAGTTGAAACAAGGGAAGATGTCCATACCAGACTATCCGGCAAGATTCAATGAGTTGGCTAGGTTCGCCACATATCAAGTGCACACAGATGAGAGAAAAGTAAGAAGGTTTGAACAAGGACTGAAGCCTTGGTTGTATAGTAAAGTGTCGATGTTTTAGTCGAAGATGTTCGCTGGGGTACTGGAGAAAGCCATACTCGCTGAAGGTGGAAGCGATGCGGTAACCAAATATAATCAGGACCAGAAGAAGAAGAAGAAGAAGAAGAGTGAAAATGAAGGAATTAACAAGGCTAGTGGAAGTAACACGGGGGGTAGTAATAATCAGAAGAGAAGGTGGTCTGATAATTCAACTGGAAATCAGCAAGGAGGTCATAAGAAGAGGATCGAAGCATGCCCGACCTACGGAAAAGCTCATCTGGGAGTTTTCATGAAGGGAAAATGAGTGTGTTACAATTGTGGTCAGGAAGGCCACATAGCACTTAACTATCCTAACCCAAGGAAGGGTGCCTACTTCACTTGTGGCTCAAAGGATCATCTTGCAAGGGGTTGTCCTAAGAAGGGATTTGGAGGGGCAGGATCAGGAGGAAATAGGGGAAATAGCGGTGGAAGCGCTCTGACTATTACAGGACCAACTGCAACCAACAGACCAACCGCCAGGACCTTCAACATGACAGTACAGGATGCTGTGCAGTCTCATGATATGGTGTCAGGTATCATTCCGATCAATAAAGTTAATGCTTATGTATTATTTGATTCGGGTGCTACTTGTTCATTTATATCCGATGACTTTGCTAAGAACTTAGAATTGCCTAAGGATGAGTTAGAACACCCCATGAAAATAGAAATTACGAATAGAGAAATAATCCCTGCTAAGTACGTACATAAGAACTGTAGAGTGGATATTAAGGGTAATATCATGAACGTAGATTTTATCCGTATTCGACTTGGAGAATTTGACGTTATCTTGGGAATAGATTGGCTATTCAATTACGGGGCCATAATTGATTGCCAGAAGAACCGTATTAACCTTATGACTCTGTCAAAGGTTGTGTTTTATGGTAGCAAGTCACCTAGATAAGCGAGTTATCTGACAATGATGCAGGCCAGGAGGTTGTTAAGACAAGGCTGTGTAGGATATCTAGCTTACATAGTCGACGGTCGTAAAGAGAATTCGAAAGTAGAGGATATACCAATAGTGAGGGACTTCGCAGACGTATTTCCTGACGATTTGCCAAGACTTTCGCCAGATAGAGAGGTTAAATTTGTGATCGATTTGGTACCAGCAACGGCTCTAATATCAAAGGCACCGTACCAAATGGCACCGGTAGAGATGAAAGAATTGATAGTACAATTACAAGAATTACTGGACAAGACGTACATTCAACCGAGCGTATCACCGTGGGGAGCGCCGGTGTTATTTGTGAAGAAGAAGGATGAAACAATGCAGCTTTGCATCGACTATAGAGAACTGAATAAGGTCACGATTAAGAATAGATATACATTACCGAGGATTGACTACCTGTTTGATCAATTAAAGGGAGCGAGATACTTTTCAAAGATAGATTTGAGGAGTGGTTATCATTAACTGAAGGTGAGACCAGAGGATGTACTGAAGACAATGTTCAGAACATGATATGGTCATTACGAATTTTTAGTAATGTCATTTGGTCTAACGAATGCTCCTGCAACATTCATGGGCTTAATGAATGGAGTGTTTAAGCCGTTTTTGGACAAGTTCGTAGTGATATTTATAGATGACATTTTGGTATATTCGAAAACCAAGGAAGAACACTTAGAGCATTTGAAAGTAACGTTAGAGGCGTTGAGAAGAGAGAAGTTGTACGCCAAATTTTCAACATGTGAATTCAGGATTGAAATGGTATAATTTCTTGGACATGTGATCGATAAGGACGAAATTTCGATAGAACCCACTAAAGTAGAAGCTGTAATGAATTGGGATCAGCTGAAGACGCCGTCAGAAGTACGAAGTTTTCTTGGATTGGTAGGATTTACAGAAGATTCATTCAAGACTTTTTCAAGATCGTAACTCTGTTAACGAATTTGACTCGAAAAGCTGTGAAATTTGTTTGGACGGAGAAGTGTGAGGAAAGCTTTCAAGAACTGAAGAAGAGGTTGAGTACAACACCTGTGTTGTCTCTTTTAAATGATACAGGAAATTTTGTTATTTGTAGTGATGTGTCGCATAAAGGACTTGGTTGTGTGCTTATGCAAAATGGCATAGCCATTTCGTATGCGTCACGACAATTGAAGGATTATGAGAAGGGGTATCCGACCTACGACTTGGAGTTAGTTGCAGTGGTTTTTGCTTTGAAAATATGGAGGCACTATCTCTATGGGGAGAAGTGTTAAATATATACAGATCACAAGAGTCTGAAATATATTTTTACACAGATGGATTTGAATATGCGCCAAAGAAGGTGGTTGGAGTTAATTAAGGACTATGATTGTGAGATTTTGTACCATCTGGGTAAGGAAAATGTGGTTGTCGACGCCTTAACTAGAAAGGGTCGGGAGAAATTGATGATGTTGACAGCTCAGAAGGAACCAATTTTAGCAATGGAGAAGTTAGAGTTGGAAGTGAAGTGTCCTATGGAAATGGACGAGAAGCTATTCCATATGCAATCTGGTACAACCCTACTGGATAAAGTTAAGGAGGCTCAACTTCAGGACGAAGAATATAAACAGGTTAAAAAGAAGATATCCGAAGGAACCGAACCGAGATTCAAGATGGACAAGGAAGGAATACTGAGATTTGAGAGCAGAATTTGGGTACCTCTAGTACCAGAAATTAAGAAAGACATTTTGAGTGAGGCTCATAGTTCATGATATTCAATTCACCCAGGTAGTACCAAGATGTACCAAGATCTTCGACAACATTTCTGGTGGCCAAATTTGAAACGAGATGTTACAGAGTGTGTTGCCAAGTGTCTGACATGTCAAAAAGTGAAAGCAGAACATCAGAGGTCGAGTGGATTGCTACAACCGTTGGAGATTCCAGAATAGAAATGGGAACATATTACCATGGATTTCGTGGTTGGCCTTCCGACAACTCAGAAAGGCTATGACGCAGTATGGGTTATCGTTGACCGACTGACAAAATCTGCACACTTCCTTCCAATTAGAATCAAATTTAATTTAGACCAATTTGCGAAATTATATGTCAAAGAGATTGTTTCGAGACACGGAGTTCCGGTGTCAATTATTTTCGATAGGGATCCGTGCTTTACATCGAACTTCTGGAAACTACTACAGGAATGTATGGGTACGCAGTTGAGAATGTGTACGGCTTATCACCCTCAGACAAATGGGCAGAGTGAAAGAACGATTTAGACATTAGACGATATGTTAAGAGCTTGTATAATGGACTTTAAAGGAAATTGAGATGATCACCTATCGCTCCTAGAGTTCGGCTACAACAACAGTTACCACGTTAGTATTGTCATGTCGCCTTATGAAGCGTTATACGACATAAAGTGCAGATCTCCACTATACTGGGATGAAGTTGGCGAGAGATAATTACTAGGCCCAGAATTGCTACAGCAGACAATAGAGATAGTTAAATTGATCCGAACAAGACTGGTAGCAGCTCAAGATAGGCAAAAGAAATACGCCAACCCACACCATAAAAAGGTTGAGTTTGAAACAGGTAATTATGTGTTCTTGAAGGTCTCTCCCTAGAAGGGAAAGATCAGGTTCGAAAAGAAAGGGAAATTAAGCCCAAGATTCATTGGACCCTTTGAGGTACTGCGAAGAATTGTAGAAGTTGCGTATGAGGTATCCTTACCTCCAACACTGGAGAATGTCCACAACATTTTCTATGTTTTAGTTTTATGACCCTACAAACCCGATTAAAAGTATGTGATCGAATATGAACCCCTACATTTTGAGAAAGACTTATCCTACGAAGAAATTCCTGTTCAGATCGTCGACAGGAAAGAACAAGTTCTCAGAAATAAAGTAATACCTTCTGTTAAGGTAATTTGGAGGAACCACAACACTGAAGAAGCAACGTGGGAACTCGAAGAGAATATGATAAAGAATTACCCATATTTATTTACTTAAATTTTGTGTAAGCGATTCTGGGGACAAAATCTATGTAAGGGGGGAGGGGGGGAGATTGTAACGGGTTGAATTGATTAAGTCGTGATTCTGGGGACAGGATCCTTTTAAGGGGAAAAAGATGTGACAAACAAGATTTTTGTAGTTTTATTTGAATATTTATTAAATTAAATAAATATTCTCGATGATATAATTATTGGATTAAATAATTAATTGATGCAATTGTGATAGATTAATTTAATTATATGTGTTATATTTATTAAATTAATGTGGAAAATTTTTATTATTCAAAGTATGTAATTATGTGAGCTTATTGAATTAAAAGAAATATTTAATAATCCTAATATTATTTTATTTAAATTGATAATTAATGAGAAAATTAATAATTTGACATAATTAATAAATGAGAAAATTCATTATGTGACTATGTGAATTAATGAGAAATTATTATATTTTATTTAAATTAAAGTAAATAAGATATTTGATTTATTTTATAAAGGGGTGTGACATTATTAAACTATAGTATATAGGATTAATAAAATTAAATGGGAATACGTTTATTAGGATTAGCCAAACAAGGCCTTAGTGGAGGTTGAGAGCAGTTAACCCATGATGGGTTAACTAACCACCACAACTACACTTAGTTCCTTTTTATAAAATTATTACGTCTTATTCTTCATTTGTTTGCTAAGTCTGGGTAAAACAATCAGAGAGAATTCGAGAATTTTTTTAGAGAAATTGAGAGTGGGTGATTGAAGAAGCATCTGAGCCTACTAATCTATACTCTGGGTAATTCTTTTAAACCAATTTCAAATTATGTTATTTAAGTTTTATAAGAAAATGGCTTTCAAGTTCTATAAAAGATCTGTAATTAAAAAAGAGTAAAGATTATGTGTTATATATGTGATAAGATATTATCATATCATGTTTTACTATATATATTGTATAATTCCATAGCATCAGTTCCATAAAAACATGTCGTATATACTTTCTTCAAAATATAGAGTATAAAATATAGTCATATGGCCCTTACATGCAACTTTAATACGTTAATCATATGCTTTATCATAATTTTTACACTTGTATGTAATTATGTATGTCAAAACGAAGAAGACAAAATTCGAGTGGACATATTCGGTGTTATAACGAACCCGTAGTGTTAATTTTTATGTTTTATGTTCAAAACTTTCAAGAACATCAAGAACAGTAAAATTACATGTTTCGATTCTGTAAATTACGTGTTTTAACTTGTTAAAATCATGCTAGAAGGGTTGGGTAGTAGTTATATGTATATTATAAGTCTGGGTATGCTAAATTCATAAACAAATAAAGAAATTGGTAGAAAATTGCCATGTTCTGAAATTTTTCGCGAAGTACAGTTCTGGTTCTGGTATGTCGCGCCGCAGCGCCGGCTGCAGGCATAACACCCACGCCGCAGCGCGAGCCACACCGCAGTGCCAATGTCCAGGACACAGCGCCGAGAATAGGCGTGTTTGTGGCGCCGCAGCGCCACTCTATAGATTTTCCAGAAATGATTTTTTTTTTAATTTTTATGTCCAGGAATGTGATAATAACCTAACCTAATGAACATAAAGATATGTTAGACATATAATGGGATGTTAAAATACGTACTTAACATGTAAATAAGGCATTTACATGTTGATTGAACTTTTGAACACATAGTTAGTGTATTGTTCATGTAGTGTGATACTATATGAAAATAAGCGTGATCATTTGACTAAGTATAGTCATAACCAGAGTTAGACAAAAGAATGAACTTGTGGTGACTAGTTACATTATAATTAACTGGTATTGTGAATGTAAATGGTATGTAGGATTAAATCAAGGAACGTGTATAATTAATGTGAAACTTACGCACGAGGCAAGTTTCCTAACCCTACTTATTAGCGTCATTCAAGTTTACAATCCTTACATCTTTACATTGAGCAAATTCTAGACTTATATTCTATATTGATCAAGTTCAATATGTTACATTAAAGATCTTTTCAAAGTATGATTGTTGTTATACAATTCTTATTCCATTGTATACCTCTTGAGTTATCATTCAATTTGAATACCAGTTATTGTTGAACCTTGTAAGACTAGCGAACCCTATTGATTCGACTAGTCCATAGTTGATGAACATTCTAAATTTTAGAACCTTTGTTGAATTATCCAAACTAAACTTCCTTTGGTGTGGACTCAAATGTCAAACTGAGATGAACAACCTTGTATAAGGGATTACTTATACGTTATCGTTAATATATTGTGCACAGTATGGTACTAAGGGTTGATCCCCTTAAGTACGAGAAGAAGAGTCCATAGTCTTATGATTGTTAAAGGTTTTAAGTATAAATACTTGACAACCTAGGACATAGTTCAAGGTCTTATGCCCTTAAGAAGTTCTTTTGATTCTTGTTATTCGTTCTTGATTCAAAAGCCGAGTTTTCCTATTTCAGAAGTTTTTGATTCATTCGCATATTATTATTTTATTGTTATATTATTTTACTTGTGAGCAATCATTCTCACTCTTGCGTAATAATAACATTGCAGTTAAGAACAAAAGGTCCGACGAACCTTCTACTAGCAAAGGCAAGGGCAAAGTTAACAAGTGATGAAGACTTGTTGTTTATTTGATGTATTTATATTTCAGACTTATGTTAAAGTTGTGTAAGACTTATTATTTATTTATGTTTCTGTATTTGAGATTTAAGGTTAGTATGACCTGGGATTGATGTATTTACATTCAGATGTTATAACTCCATAAGGAGAGGAATTATTTCTATCTTTTTATGGTTTTTCATTTATTATGGGTAGATAGATACATGATGTTGGATAGTGAATACCAAATCTTGTGAAAATTGAAGTACCCGGATTTGGGGTGTCACGATGTCATTGCACCATATACACATTAATAACTTGATTTAACATCCTATTACATGTCCAACATGTTATCATTCTTTTTAGATTAGGTTATACTAACACACAAAGGACTGCATTTGCATTCGTGCATCCCGACGCCCTCTGATGGCCTTTAAATGCACAATAGTCCTAAATATAGTCATTTTGACCCCTAATAACGACATAAAATTGAAAAACTTAAAGAATAAAAGTTATAGGTCTACTCGTCCTCGTTCTGGATCATCTTTAATCTCATCAATCAGAGTTCGTATGAAAATGTTATGCTCATTTTAGTAAAATATGTCCGATTGTTTTTTTTTTCCAAAATTTGGCTAAGACAGACTACCCTCCCCCCCCCCAGCGGGGCGAGGGTTTTTGGTCTAGGGTAGCCCGCTGGGGCGAGGGTCTACAAACTCCTTTCTAACAATCATACCAACCTACCCAAGGTGTAATATGTTTACAAAAATATAAACAAATGTTTCTAACACGTTTCTAACCACCTAAACAACATAAACATCGAGATTACAACCTTTACTTTTCACTATTTCTCTTATTTCCTCTTCTTTTAACATTCATAGCGAAATTCTTCACTGTGAATTCGTTTTACAACCAAAACAGTTAGTTTCAATTACTTTGCTTTCATTTCTTCATATATTTTTACAATCAATAAATAATTTAAACTTATACTATTAATTGAGTACCGATTTTAATTCTAATTTAAGCCATATTCAACATATGTCAATGTAAACTTACTGTAATGTGATTTCCTCCATAATAAAATATATTACATGAATCAATTTACTCTAAATCATCTATAAACCATATGAAAACAACTTATATCAACAATTATCATACAAAATCACATAATAAACAATTAATCCTTCACACCAATTTTACATAGAACTTTTGAATAGGATAAAACTAAAACTTTGAAAAGAAGAAAGGTAGGGTTATACCTTTGCTAGAAGATGATTACAACAACTTCTTCTTCTAAATTCTCAATTCACATAGAACTTTCCCTTCCCTCTTTTCTTTCTTTCTTCTCTCTTCTTTCTCTTCTTCTCTGTTCTTTCTCCCTTCTCTAACTTACGTACTTAGAAACATATAACATATAATATAATAGATATTAATTATATAATATAAATATATATGTAACTGATATCAGTTACATTTTTTTTTGAAAATCAAAAGCCCTAAGGCTTGTTTGGCTACACCATTTTAAAACTTAATAACTTAAAATCCTTATGCCTTGTTTGGTAAAACCTATTTAAATTAAAGATTTAACATTTATTAAGCTTTGTTTGGCAAAACTGAATTAAACTTTGTTAGTTTCCAGTAGGCACAATATAGATCTAGAAGGGGGGTTGAATATATCCTTTTAATTTCAAATACTTTTTAGGCACAATATAGATCTAGAAGGGGGGTTGAATATATCCTTTTAATTTCAAATACTTTTCACGTTTATTTTGTATTGCTAATGATTTAGCATATGACAAACATAAGAATCTTTTCAAGCACAGCGGAATAAGTAAAAGACCCCATTCATTGATATATTCATAATCATACATACATTGTTCTTAGAGTTAGTTCAGTTGTAAGTAGTTAAAACATACATAGCAGTTATAACAGTTAATGTACATAATGTAAATGACATAAAGTAAAAGACACAAGGGATTTTAAGTGGTTCAGAGACTCAAGATCCTAATCCACTCTTCTACTTTCAACTAGTAGGATTTCCACTAAGGAAGGGCGGCACCCTGAATCACTAAGATTCCTACAAGGCCAGCAGCCTTGGAACTTCTCTAGTTCCCTAGGAACTCTTCAAGCCCATCAGGCTTAGAACTTCATTTAGTCCCTCCGGACAAGGACCCCTCAGGCCCTAGCTTGTTGTTGTTGTTTGTTGTTGTTGGTGGTGCTGAGCTGCTAAGATGTCTTTAAGCTCTGAACATCTTATGTACTTAGAAGCTTGGTGTGGTCCTCTTTGCATTCTGCTTTGAGTCTGGACTATATCTTCTTTGGTGCAACTGATCTTCTTCGGTTCTGCTCATCTTCATATAGTATCAGTTGTGCACCATCACCATTTCCTGAACCCTTCTTAACCTGTTGGCAGACATGGTTCTGCACTTGCTCTGATTCAACTTTAGGTTCATGGTGAATCATAGAGTGGCTCTCAGGATCTGCCTTATGCTTTTCCACTCTTCTAAATACTATCTTCTTATCTTTCTCGGCTCTTAGCTTAGATACCAATTCAAGTGGCATTCTCATCTTTGTTGAGTGAAGCTTTGGTCTATTCAAGTCCTTCTTCAAAGCTGCTTCACTTCCACCTTCGTAGTTTCACTGTAACAGAGACTTGTTCTGTTAAGCTCAGGTGGAACTCGTAGAGTCAACGTTAGCATTCTACCAACTCAATGATTCTGTAACATAGCAATCATCAGAAACTCTTAATCTCGTAGAGTCAACGTTAGCATTCTACCAACTCAATGATTCTGTAACATAGCAATCATCAGCAACTCTTAATCTTTGAAGCTTTGTTGATTTATACTCCTTCCCAATCTTTTCGTTGGAAAGTAGCCGTTGAAAGCTTTTTGATTTTCTTCGCAGATCTCGAGTTATTTGGTGTAGACTGCAAATGTGACATGACATCTCCTTTTCTGACTTTCTGACACTGCAGTCTACTATTTTACCTACCCCATTAGAGATGTCAGTCTGATGTCTTGGGCAGATCGACAACTTTATTTCTTCCTTCTGATTTCTTAATCGGAGGTTGTCCTTTTGCATCGATTCTCTTAATAAGCTCTTGTCCGAATACCAACCTTCAGATTGAACAGTTGCCAATGCTTCAATCTTCGGATGACCGAACTTTGTGATTCTGATGCATACTTTTTTGGACCTGATCGTAGTGTTGATATGTAGAGGCAACACTACGATCTTTAAATAATGTTCATTTGATCTTTACTGTAGAACACCTCTTCCTTCTATTGTACAGTGCTTCAACACTTCTGTTTACTTCTACTGCTCTCAGATACTGATGACTTGATTCCTTGCTCTGGCCCCTACTGAATAGCAAGACACTTCAAATTTGTGGCTTCTCCAGCTTGCTTTCTCCTTATGATCTTCTGTTCACTTATCATCAATGGACTGACCCAATGCTTAATCACTTTAGCCTTGTTCTTCAGAAGCTGATCAATATCTCTATGTACACTTCATTAGTTCTTTCTTTGTTTGGAAAACACTACGATCCTAGTTGCTTCCAAGATAGTTGTCTTCTGTTTACTTGACAGCTACTGCACTTGCTGACTTTCCTTAGTCAATTACTGAAGTCTTCTTCTGATTAACTTGTGGAAGACTTCATCTCGAATGGCTTCCCAACTTAATCTGAATGCCGATTAGGTTGGTGCTTAGATCTTCTGTTAGCTTGCATGTCATTCGTTCAGTGCTCTCTAGTTTCCTTTAGGTGGGATATATCTTTGTAGTACCAACTAGAGGCTTCGTCCCTTTGGATATTCTAGGAGTGCTCATTTGTTGAGAATCGTATTTGCTCTACGATTCTGCCTTGGCATTGTGAGCACATCTGTTGAATTCCTAGTTCTACACTCTACGATTCAGCTTCGGCTGTGTAGACACTACGACTCTGAGATCAGTTCTTGACACTCTACGATTTCTGACTTTGTGTTTGTTATCTTCATCTGATCTTGCTCGACTACGATCTCTACTTCTGATATGATCAGTAGACTCTATGACTTTGAGTGTAGTCTATAATTCTTGACTTGGCTTCGGCAGATGCTTGGCCGGCTCGTAGGTAGGTTGTTTCTATGATTCTGAACACGACTTCCTCAGTAGACTATGGCTCCGAGGAAGTTCTACTCAACACACTACGATCCTTCCTCATGTCTCCTGGCAGTCTACAAACTCTAAGATCTACTATCTTGTAGACTACAATTCTGCCTCGATAGCTCTCGAGTTTTTCTTGACTCTCTTGGCAGACTATGATTTCTGGTGCAGTGCTCGACGATCAAACAAACCTATCTATTACATCATAAGATCAACCTAACATGCTTGATCTTTCTATATTTATAGTCCTTGTACATCATTTCTTTTTAAGAACTTTACAAAGCTGTTTTGTTTATGTAGGATCAACCTAACATATTTGATGAATTCATTCCAAGTCCTTGTACATATGTTTCTATTATCTATCAAATGACTTTACCACTTTTCTTAATGCAAGCATACTTGCATATTCATTCATATATATCATAATCAAATCATATATGTAAATAGGAATATCATTCACATGCTTATTCCTAACAATCTCCCCCTATTTGATTATGACAAAAACAATAAGTGTATATGCATGTTATGAATGAATCTTATATACAGTGAGCAACTGTATTTCTAAAACATATAATCATGAATGTCATTTATAATAATATGGAATTTAATACCCTATGACATTTTACGTCCTAGATCCAAAACATACCTAACTAGTTGAGATGTACTTCTTTTGCTCTATGTTTGTTTCCAAGATGTCTGTTGATCAACTATTCATCTGTTTGACCTTTTTGTTCCCGCTGCCCCTGGGATATAGACTTCATTTCTTTTGTCTGCTCCCCATCAGGTGTATACTCCTCTTCTTCTTCTTCTGGCTCCCCCTCAGCCTCTGTAAACACAGGCTCATCATCCTTTGGCTCGCCCTCAGATGATGACTCAGCTTCTTCTTTTGCTGTCTTCTTCTTTTTCTTCTTTTCTTCTTTCCTTCTGCTCTCCTTGCTCTTCCTTGAATGCCTCTTACTATGCCTCTTTCTATGCCTCTTTTTCTCACCTTTTTTGTCATTAATCACTTGGGAGAGCTGATCCATGTTGGACATTAGTTGCTCCATCAGGTAAAAATGAGTTACCAACTTTAATTTTGAGTTCTTGTTGGCTCAGCTCAAGTTGCATGGAGAAAGACTGATACATGTTGTCAATCTTGTCAGAGAGGACTTGGAGTAGCTCTTCATCAGCCTTCTAAGCTCGTAGAGCTTCTTCCTTCTGATCATTTATGGCCTTCAGATTGATGTGATCTCTATCTTTGATTTTGACAGATACATAAACCATAGTGGCTTGGAGTCTGTCTTGAACTGAGATATCTTTTGTTGCTGTCAACATTTTTGACTCTTTATTGATTAGAGATATCTTCTAAACCAGCTCATCAGAATCCTTCAATAGCTCCTGCTCCATAGGAATTTGGTCATCTGGCTGGTCAGCCTCTTGTTGAACACCAGATTGGACTCTACGATTTTCATCCTTGGACAAATTTTCGAAAGTAGTGAGAATTTAAAAAATTGTTGAGTGCCAATCGTTGTTGGAGGATGAAGGAATGTCAGGCAACAATGATTGGGATGAGGTAGGCTTCTTAAAATGAACTTGATCATTGTTAGTGGTAGAGTGGACAGACTCTACGATCATCTCCTTGGCTATGATCCTTCTTCCATCAGAACCCACTCTACTGTCATAGGGAATGTAGTGGTTGCCTGTAGACTTTGTAATGAGGCTGGTCTTTGATCATTTTGGTTGCAAACTTCTTCACTCCAGGCAAGTTCTGAGACACCAGCTCCAAGCTTGGAAACTGAGAGAAGCACCAGCTGAGGTAACTTTCATCTTTTTCAGTATGTGCCTTTAACAAAGGCATCCATTGGAAAAGCCATCTTTCTGGAGGTACTTATGGTGGTTCATTCGAGACTTCCACCATTATTCTTCTGTTAATCCTAGCTGGAGAGAGAACATGGTCGTATTCTGGTTCCACTAATTCCTGATGTGCAGAATAAGAATCTTTCTCCATTTCTTCTCTTTCTAAGCTTGAATCATTCTGATTAGATTCATCAGTGAATCCTTCTTGCTGGATTTTATTTCCAGAACCTTCTTCGGCAAAATCTTCCTTGGATTCATCTTCTTCATTACTAGTCCCATCTTCAGCACTTTTTTCCTTTGATTCAGAATCATCATCACTTACTTCAATGACTGCAGTAGAGTGGTCACTTTTCTTCTTGGAGGCAAATTTGGCTAGTAGTCTGTAGCTTTTTCTTCTCCTTAGGGGTTCAACTATAGGAGAGTCAGACTCTTCTTCCTCTTCAGACTCTGAGGCCTTTGAATCATTAAGCAAACTTCCTTGACATTCAGCATAGGCAGGGGCAGGTCCTTCCGAATAAACATCATTTGACCCATCATCTGGGCTTGTTGGAGCACTTGCATTTGGAGACGCAGTAGGGTCATCTTATAGCTTTTCTTCATCATCAGAGTGAATGCTCTGAGAGTTAGCCATAGGGCTTGCATATTATTTTTAATCAGTAGGGTTTTCATTTTCTTTCATGAATCCAGCTCCACCTTCATCGCTGGATTTGTTCTTTGGGGACTCAATCTTGAGACCATCAATTTCCTTCTCTTCTTCTGACTCTACATCCTCTTCTCTATCAGATGGACTTTCTTGGGGAACTAGTCCTGACCTGTTTACCACCTTAGCTTTCTATCTTGATGGCCCTTGAAGCAGTCTGTTACTTCTTCTCTTAATGGTTTTTGCAGTTAGGACTTTTTCTTCTTCATCCTCATCTTCAACGGAGAGACTTTTCAGTGGAGCCTCTATTTTCTTCACACTCCTGGATCTCTTCTTTACTGGTGTGGATGTCAATGGTACAGAGTCACCAGACTCAGAGCTATCCACCTCTTTTGCCTTCCTCTTTTTCTCAGAGTTCTTTCTGCTGCTCCCAGTTGTTGTTAACCTCCTGTTTTCCTTTGGGTTTTTCTTCCAGTTCACAAACAGTTATGGAGACATTACTTTGTGAACATTCAGTGGCTCTCCCTCATCATCCTTCATCTTGCTTCCTAGCTTCTTCTTCATCACAATACTTAGCGGTCTTCCATGAAAGACCTTAGTCAGGGGTCTATCTGTAGACTTCTTTATCTCAACCCTTTCTACCCATTTGGAGATCTGATCGAACAAGATAGCTCCAAAGTTTATTCGCTTCTTCAGAACTATTGCTGACATAATCTTCAACTACTGATCAAACACAGTGTCATATGCAGTATCCTTGCAAAGTATACATTTTCCTACTATTTCAACAAGGAACTCGAATTCCTCAGGAAACCCCTTCTTCTTCATGTCCTTCATACTAGGGTTTCTTTGGTACTCCATAATCTTCTTCGCTTGTTCAGTGTCGATGTGACAACCCGAGAATTTTGAATATTTTTAAAAATTTTATTAATTAATTTAGGGTTCAAAATTAGAACCTAGATAGAAAATAAGTGTATGCGTTTGAGATTTTTAAGATGGGATTTTGAGGATTTCAAAATTTTGTGAAGAATTTAGGTGAATTATTCAGGATTAAGTGAATACGTGAATATATTCTGTGGATATGGTATGATATGTGTACATGATGTGGTTAAGTGTCAAGGGTTGACCAGATAATAAATATCTGTGAAAAAACCCTAATTATATATTAAGAACGTCAACGTTTGGTTAGAAAACCCTAGTGTTTGATAAGAAACCCTAAAACCGGTTTTGGAAACCCTAACTTCAGTTCCAGGAATCCGAAAACCTAATTTGGTGCATGAAACCCTAAATCGGGAACTTAATGGCGTAAGTGTAAATAATTATTGGATTAATTAGGGTTAATCTTAACAAATTGGTTACAAAACCCTTCTGGGTTAGAAACCCTAATTTTATAATTAGGGAAACCTAAGTGTTAATTTAGTAATTTTATGTTAACTAGGAAACCTTAATCCTATTTTTCAAGTTTTAAGTAATTAGAAAACCCTAATCTAATTACAAAATCTAATTTTTAAATTAGAAAATTATTTTTCTATTAGAAACCCTAATTAGTGGTTTATAAACTCTAATGACCATTTTGACCCTAATTGCTTAATTAGTCGTAATTAGGAAATGCTATTCCTAATTAGAAAGATTTAAGTAATGATTAAGAAATTTTAATATAATTAGTAAATTCTAATTATAATTTAGAAATATTAATTTTTGAAAACCTAAATTGGAAATTTTAGATATTTAATTTACAAACCCTAAGGGTTTCAAACCCTAAATCCTAACCAAACCCTAAGGGTTTGGTCAATGTCCAAAACGCCATTAAAAATTAAATGAAAATGACTAAAATACCCTTTGTCACATTCTTTAATGGGTGGAGTGCAAATCTTGCCAAAGATAAATGGTTGGTGAACTACCCTAACCCTAGCCCTAGCCATGTGTCCAAAATCAGCCATCTATTGCAATCAATTACATTGAATCATGCCATTTAAATAGATTAAGAAAGAGAAAAATCTCACTTTATTTTTCATTTTGTCCAAGCCACTATCTCTCTCTATATTTCGGGTTTTAGAGTGAAAGGGGAGTGATAAACAAAGTTAGAATCAGTTCATAGCAACCAAGAACAGATCCTCAAAGATCAGAAATCAGAATCAAAGTTCAAAATGTATATGAACCCTAAATTTCGAAATCTCATGATTTGTTGTTAGATGTTGCAATTGATTGGTTAGATATGTGTAATATGGTGTCTATAAGTGATCTGGGTTGATAGATCATGGATCTATAACACTTAGATGCACGAGTCAAGCATTTTACAAAATCTGGAAAATAGTTTAAAAAGTGACCTGACAGTCGAATGTCAGGCCCTATAGATCGTTCTATGTTAATGTTTTGTGGTGTTTGATGTTATATATTTGTTCCTTGTTGTACGGTCTTTAGTCTGACTCTTGAATAAAGCTCAGATCAAATGTAGATTGCAAGAAATAGTCAGTCAAAGTACGTTGACCATACACGCAAACTGGGTTCTGGGCAACCCAGAAACCCAGAACCGGCCTGACAAGATATTTAGGGTCATTGATCTTGCTTCTGTTACGTGTTTTAGCCGTGTTGTTGTTTGTTTGTTATTGCCTGACATTAAGACTACATACTGAAGCTTTTAGTTCACTCAAATCCATAACAGAATCGTTTATAATCAAGGTCAAAGTGCGTTGACCGATTCACCTTAAGAAGGTTTCTGGGAAACCCAGAACCTTCAAGAGCCGAGATTTTTAGTATGGTTTGACCAGCCCTAATCTGTTGATTTCTTTGTTGTTATGATGATCGGTTGCTATAAGATTGTACCCTGACATGTTGTCTACAGTATTGAGCCAATATTTTACCCAAACAAGTTACAGGATCCAAGATATGAGGATCGAAAACTAGTACCCTCGACTGTTCTTCATTTTCTGGAAAACCCAGAAATGAAGAACAATGTTTTCAGAAGGTTTAGAAGCTTAGATCTCTCAGATCTGATATTGTATTGATACTTGCTTCAACTTGTAATATTACATGAGAACTATAATTATAACATCTTAGTAAATCCAGAAACGACTTATCCAAGAAATTATGAACGGTCAAACATGGTACCCTGGTAACTGACTTTGAAGATCTGGGCTTGGCCCAAGAACACCAAGAACCCCTATAGCGACGAGTCTGTCGCTCTAGGGCCCTTTAGCGGCGGTTTCTATTTAATTTATTTTTTGATTTTTTGAAAATTAATTAAAAAAAAAAAAAATTGATTTTTATTATTGAAAATACAAAATAAATTTCAAAAAATTATTTTAAAGTCTGAAAAATAGTTTTTAATTATTTTGAGTATATTTCATAAATATTTAATATTTTTAGAATATAAATGATATTTAATTTATTTAATTATTATATTAAATAAATTATTTAAAAATGGTTTTAATTCATGAAAAATCATGAAAAATAATATTATGGTATAAGAAAATATTTAAAGATATTTTCAGTGACTTTTCATATTTTGTGATGAAAGTCATTAATTAATTAATGTTAATGATAATTAGTTTATTTAATAAACGTATTAAATAAATTAAGAAAAAATAGAATTAATGATTTAAAAATCATATAAAAATGATTTAAGTGTTAGAAAAATATTTTAAGTTATAAAATAAAACTTTTGATATTTTGTCATGAAAATATTAATGTTTTAATATTAAAAACAAATATCGGATAATGAATTTAATTGTTTAAAATTATATAAATATGATTTTAAGGTATTAAAAATACTTTGTGATATTATAAATATATTATAATATTATGACATATATTTCATTAATATTTGATAATAAATAAATATAATGATAAAAGAATTATGTGGTATTTAATTCATTTAAATACGTTTTAATGATTGAAAATTCACGATAAATGATAATAATTATGTGAAAATTATTATGAGACTTAGAAAAATATTTTTGACTGATATTAAAATTATCTGAGATAATTGTTAAGTGTTAGGCAGAGTTTAATTGAACTTAGACTCGATAAAAGTCCGACTAGACCGTTGGGACGTTAAAATTTTGTCGGAATCAAGATAAACTGTAATAGTTTGACTTGATACCGAGTCTTATGTGTGTTATAGACTGATAGGGTTATGTGTTATGTGTTTAGGCTATTCTATGTTTATATATATAATAGTATTATACTGTGATGATATTATTCTATTATTGAAGATCTATATTACTAATATTAGGTCTTCGAATAAAGCGTTATAAATTGCGTTGCGGTAATCAATGGTTCAGGCAAGTTTATTTTTACTTAACTCTACTAAGAGTTGTTTCATTTGGATAAGCTTATGGTTAATCATTGCTGATTGCCGTGAATTGTACTCTGTAAATATTGCATGTATAAGTCAGGTGTGAAAGGCTGATCACCTTCATTACCAGTTAGTTCAGATATATTTGTTCATGTATAATACTTGTTCAGTCATAAATTTGTTCCTGCTAGTTCACAATTATATTGTTGAATTATAGTCAGCTTATTATTTAGACTCTTTCAATCATGATATATCGTTATATTATTGAATTTAAACTTGCTGGTCAACTTTCATGCTCACCCTTGCTATATCATGATAAAACATTGCAGATTAAGACGAACGCATCGGATACAAGGAAAGGTTAAAGACAGTTCCAGCGTTAGGATATGTGTGCAGCTAAATTGTATAAGTGTTGTATTTTAAGGTTATGTGTCAAGTAAGTTATGTAATATGTATTAAGTTAAGGTTACTCGACCTTGGAGAAAAGTGTGTAAGTTTAATGTATAAACAATTTATGTTTATATCTTCCGTAAATAATAATAGTTGTATAGAATGATCGAACCGGATCCGAGGTGATTTGGGACCTGGATTCAGGGCTTTCACTGTTGGTATCAGAGCTGTAGGTTATGAACCTTAGGTAGGAATACCTGAGACTAATAACCGCAGTGATTAGAATAAGTATTAACTCACATAGAGTTAGTTGGGTCGGTAAGATTCAAAGATGAATCTCGGCGAGTTATAAGATACAGAGTTCCCTAACTCTGATAATAAAGTTGAACAGTAGTGAGAAATAGATAGAGTCTAAAAGACTGAAAGTGCAATGATAGGAGATCGTAAAACAAAATAATCTAGATATAGAAATGAATCGTAATGTATACGATGAGATCACTCCGTGATCAGATAAGGTTATAGTATGGAGAAGGATCAAGCGAATGATTGAAAAGTTACAGCAAGTTTGCTGGGTGACAGTTGTACTATGAATTGGTACAGATTTCAGAAAGGATTATAAATATGAGTTGAATGAAATTCGTATTGAGAAGGGGGTTAGTGTTAGGTGGGGATTCAATTGAGGACTCATGTCGGCAGCCGAGTTTTATGATTCCTTGTATGGGTGGGGAATTGTACTTGGTGTAAAAACTACTTAATTTCTGGTATTGATAATCATTGAAATATTTGTGTCGCGTTATTTGCTATATGCATGATAAGAGGGTGATTCTGTGATGCCCCCAAATTCGAGTTCTCAACCCGGGCTTGGTGCTCACTATCCATCATCAACATAAGCATTCTATATACTATTGAGGAATAATAAACATACGTTGTTCATTATAATAAAGTCTTATACAATACCCCAAGGTCTATTACATTAGCATAAACATACCTTACTTAAGTTACATAAAGTAACACAAAAGGTTTACATAAACATCAAACATAGTATTTCATGATACTTAAACATTTATAATAACTATTCTTGGACCTTTCCCTTGCCCTTGTCCTTCTTACTTGAACTCTCTGGCTTAGTTGAAATAAATGACATGATATAGCAAGGGTAAGCAACTAATTTGCTTAGCAAGTTTAAGTAAAAGAAGATATATCATGATTAGCAAGAAATTTATCATTCAATGTTCAACAATAGAAATTAATTGCAAAAGAACATGAATTAAGTCTTGGCAACTGAATATTCGAACAATTAAATAACAGATACTGAGTGGTCATAATGACCATGAACATATGCTAAGGTTGTCAGTATTTAAACTGGTCCTTTTAATAAGTTTTGGTAATCAAGTGGATCAGCCTTTCATACCCGGTGTATTATGCATAAACACTTAATGTACGAGCAATAATTATTTTTCAATACTGCTTTAATCAAATTGCTCTTTTTCTCAGTCTTGAGTCCTTACCAAATCAATTGGTGAAGAACAGCTTTTAACAACATATTTGATTAAACAAATTTAAACATACTTGATCTAGCAGATACAATGAGCATAGATCCATATCTTAAACAGTTCATGAATAAAAGAATTTTAACCAATTCACAGTTCAATAATAATAGAACAGGAATTTAATTGCACTAAATGTGAGCATCAATAATCAATATGGATGTGAATAATAAACAATAATTATTCACTAACATGCTTTGAAAAGAATAACTCAAGTTTGAGTTAGAGAACTTGCCTTGACTGCGATCTACTGCTACACAATTTAATTTAATCTCTTTATTGTAAAGACCTATCATTGTTAAGATTGATCTTATAATCAGCATATCATACTTTATATCAGAATATAATTACTCTATCATCAATTTACTTATCCACATAATCAATTACCTTAAAACATTTTTATTATTATCATTCTTTGATAATATATTATTTACTTTATCATATTCCTTATGATTTAACACTTAATCTTTACCTTTTATTAGTTCTTCCTTATAATCTAGTAAGCTGAATACTAACATCATAGTCTAGATTATTCAAGCATGCAATCCAGCCACCTGGATTGGCTAATCCAGCAAACTGGATTCAACAAACTTCTAATCCAGCAAGTCTGGATTCTAAATCCCGCAATCCAGCATGCCTGGATTCTAAATCTTTCAATCCAGCAAACTGAATTCAACATTTTTTCCAATCCAGCAAGCTGGATTCCATATCTCCTTTACGAAAATATCAAATCAACTTATTATTTTCCTATCCTTTGGCCATACTTATATACATGTATTTTATACATAAAAAGTATTTTTTTCGTAATTTTTCAATTTCTTTTACTATTTTTCAAAAAATCATTTTTAGTGTGTGGCTTAAGAAATTAGCCCTATCATGCTCAACTCCAGAAATTCCATCTCTTGGCATAATCTCATACATGCTAACGTGACCCTCCAGTTTAAATTTTGTGGCCATCGGGAGTTATAGAACTGTGGTTATAGTTATTTTCGTCTGAAAAACTTAAATATTGAAATGGTCATAACTTGGTCATTTTAAGTCGGAATGAGCTCATTTTTGGACAGGAGCTACTTTATGTCATATATTTTGATGTCCAAAAGGCCGAAATTTATTCCATAAATTAAGTGGCCGAAACTGCCCTTTCAAAATTTTGGGCAGATTCCTTTTTGGGATTTTTAGCTTTTACCTACTTTGCTAAAATCAGTCCATACGGAAATATACAACTCCTTTTTAGGTGATTCCACTTGGGTTTGAAAGATAGCTCATCATATTATTCTCCCAAATTTTTCCAGAATTTTTAAATGCCAGAAAAATGATGAAAATACCCCTTGCATTGATGTCCAAAACAGTTTATTTTTCTTTCAAAATACCAAACTGTTTTGG
>CM029014.1:66342237-66537787 GCA_016801055.1 Panax notoginseng | reverse complement strand
ATTTAGGAATGGCTGCTGAGAACGTTAACAATGGAGTGTATGAGACGTCATGGAAACACCCTTTAGTTACCAATCAGGAGAATGTGCAACAGGCTTGCAATATTCCTGTGTAAACAACGTTACCGAGCAAACGATGAATGATGGAATGTTTAGGAGCTTTTTACAGTTCATGCAAAATCAGACGAGGGAGACTCGTGTGCGAATATGGGTGGAAATGATAACAACGCGAGGTTTGTCACGGCCAAGCAGTTAAAGAGTTGGGACCACCAGACTTTCAGGGAAAGCCAGATCTGATCAAGGCAGAAATGGGTGTTGGCGACTCAGAATGGGTGTTGTATACCTATTTTGGGGGCGTCACAGTTGGTATCAGAGCTTAGGGATATGATCCCTGGCTGAGATGTGAGACAAGAACTAGGAGGGGAGAGACGGGGAATTCCTTCACTAGTATGACCTGACTAAGTTTATTTGGTGTTTATTTAGTCGGTCAGAGTATAGGGATAATATATGACATGACAATTAACCCTTGTTTTATGGCAGTATTTAAGAATGGCAGCTGAGAACGTTAATAATGGAGTAAATCAGACCGTGGAGACACCTTTGATCACCACCCAGGGAAACGTGCAACAGGAAGGCAATATTCCTTCTGTAAACAACGTTACCGAGCAAACGATGAATGATGGAATGTTTTGGAGCTTTTTACAGTTCATGCAAAATCAGACGAGGGAGACTCGTGTGCAGAATACAGATGGAAATGATAACAACGCACGGTTTGTCACAGCCAAGCAGTTCAAAGAATTGGGACCACCAGAATTTAAGGAAAAGCCGGATCAGATCATGGCGGAAACGTGGGTCAAGCAAATTACCAACATATTTGATGTCTTGGGATGCACAGAGGAACATAAGGTTCCATTCGCCACCTTTATGTTCCGCGGTGAGGCAGACTACTAGTGGGACTCTGTGAAGCGTACCCAGCCTGATGCAGTCAACATGTCCTAGAAACATTTCAAAAACTGTTTAATGACAAGTACTTTCATGAAAGTATTCGTCATATGAAGGAGGTAGAGTTTATTAGACTGGAATTTAATAACATGACGGTGTCCCAGTAAGAGGCGAAGTTTACAGAGTTATCTAGGTTTGCACCTCATTTGGTCGAGAATGAGGAACGAATGACAAGGATGTTTTTGAGAGGTTTAAAACCCGAGATTCGGCAATATCTTATCTCTCATAAATTTTCTTTATATTCAGATGTTGTAAACAAGGCTCAATTATTAGAGCGAGATAATGAGTATATTCAACCGAGGGAACACAACCAATGTAATACCGGTGGCAGCGGTCATCGGACCAATGAAAACCAGCAGGGAGGAAAATATTCGGACAAAAGCGGTAACCACTCTGGTGGAAATCGTGGCCGTGATAATAGAAGGAGCAAGTCGGGAGGAGATTTCAAGAAGAGAAGGTACAACAATGATAACGTGAAAACATCAGCACAAACATCAACTGTTTCTAGGGGAGGAGAACGAGCACCGGTCGTTTGTTACAAATGCGGGAAAGAGGGACATATCAGTCCAAACTACCCACAACAATCGAAGGTATGTTATAACTTTGGAAAGGAGGGTCATATAGCTCAAGAGTTTCTGTAGCAAAATCAAGTTCAGCGGGGATGGTGACTCCAAAAGTTATCCCGGATAAGTCGAAATCAGTGGTTCCTGGAAGGGCGTTTGTCGTGACTGGCCAAAACGCGAGAAACCCGAACGAGGTGATCACGGGTAAGCTAATCTTGAATTCTTGAGAAGTTTATACTTTACTAGATACTGGTTCTACCAATTCTTTTATGTCTCATGCTTGTGATCAACATTTAAACTTGACTCCGGAGACATTAGACTTTGACCTATCAGTGGAGACTCCGTTAGGAGAAACTTTCATTACATCTACAGTTTATATATCTTGCTTAATCTACGTTGGCACAATCACATTACCTGTTGACCTTATCTCTTTAAAGATACTTACTTTTGATGTAATTTTAGGAATTGATTGGTTAACTACTCATCATGCCAAAATTGATTATTTTCGTAAGGTTGTTAGTTTTCATATTGCTAACCAACCTGTTATGCGAATTCAAGCAACCAAACCATTAAAATTAATCGCTGTTATATAAAGCCATAACGCCATTCGTTTATTAAAAAATGGATGTCAAGCTTTCTTAGCCCATGTTATGGACTTGAACAAAAATACGTCAGATTTGAATAATATTTCTGTTGTTAGTGAATTTTCTGACGTATTTCCTGAAGAACTTCCTGGTCTACCCCCAGAACGTGAAGTTGAATTCTTTATTGACCTTGAACCGGTACAAAGCCCATTTCTAAAACCCCATATCGAATGGCTCCTATTGAACTTCAGGAGTTAAAAGTCCAAATACAGGAATTGTTAAACATCAGTTTCATTCGTCCTTGTACGTCTCCTTGGGGTGCTCCTGTTTTATTTGTAAAGAAGAAAGACGGGAGTATGCGACTTTGTATTGACTATCGAGAATTGAACCATGTCACCATCAAGAATAGGTATCCGCTACCTCGTATTGATGACCTGTTCGACCAATTGCAAGGAGCACAATTCTTTTCAAAGATCGATCTTCGTTCTGGATATCATCAGCTGAAGATTAAAACTGAGGATATTCCAAAGACTGTCTTCAGAACTCGGTACGGGCATTATGAATTCTTAGTCATGTCTTTTGGATTGACTAATGCTCCTGCTGCCTTCATGGATATGATGAACCGTGTGTTCAAAGAATATTTAGATCAGTTCGTTGTTGTCGTTATTGATGGCACCCTCATCTATTCCAAAAGCCTAAAAGATCATGAGCGCCATTTGAAGCTGATATTACAAAGGCTTCGTGAAAATAAGCTATATGCCAAACTGAAGAAATGCGAGTTCTGGCTTGAGGAAGTAGAATTCCTTGGGCACGTGGTGTCAAAACATGGAGTATCTGTCGACCCGGCGAAGATTGAAGCCATATAAATTTGGGAGCAACTGAAGTCGGTAACTGAAGTACGTAGCTTTCTGGGCTTAGCTGGTTATTATCGGAGATTTGTGGAAGGATTTTTCTCGAATCTCTACTCCGTTAACTCAGCTGACTCGGAAAGATACAAAATTCGTATGGAGTGAGGAATACGAGAGGAGTTTCCAAGAACTCAAGAGGAGACTCATTTCGGCACCTGTTCTGACAATACCATCTGGTTCGAATGGATTTGTTATCTACAGCGATGCTTCAGGAAAAGGGTTAGGATGTGTTCTCATGCAACATGGGAAAGTCATAGCCTATGCCTCGCGACAACTCAAAGAATATGAGAGGAATTATCCTACTCATGATTTGGAGTTGGCAGCAGTCGTTTTCACGTTGAAGATCTGGAGACACTACCTGTATGGGGAGAAAGTGGAGATCTATACAGATCATAAAAGCCTCAAATATTTCTTCACCCAAAAGGAACTCAACATGCAGCAACGACGTTGGCTCGAGCTGTTGAAAGATTACGATCATACCATCCAATATCATCCTAGAAAAGCGAACGTAGTAGCTGATGCATTGAGTAGAAGATCATATGCGGGTACGAGTGCAATGTTGTTAATGCAAAGGCCCATTTTGTATGATTTATAAAGGATGGAGATAGAAATGAAGGCTCCAAGTACCCACATGATGATATCAAATATACGAGTAAAACCGACTTTAATCGATAAAGTTAAAGCTGCTCCAGCTACGGACATGTAGCTGATGCGTATGAAGAATAAAGTGCAAGAAGGTGCTATTCTAGAAGCAAGAATCAATGAAGAAGGAATACTTCGAGCCAACTCCAGACTTTGTGTTCCTAACGATTTTAACTTGAAGCATAGAATCATTATGGAGGCACACAACACACCGTTTACAATTCATCCTGGGAGTACCAAAGTGTATCATGATTTTCGACATACATTTTGGTGGAGCAATATAAAAAGAGAGATCGCAGAGTTTATCTCGAGGTGTTTAACTTGTCAACGTGTAAAAGCGGAGAATCAAGTACCGAAGGGTCCATTGCAACCACTTGAGATTCTAAAATGGAAGTGGGAACACATTACTATGGATTTCGTTACAGGTCTTCTTCCCAAGGTTTCTCAAGGCTTAGATGCGATTTGGGTCATTGTTGATAGATTAACCAAGTCTGCCCATTTCTTGCCTATACGTGAGACTTATTCCCTTGAACGTCTTGCTAGTATGTACGTGAATGAGATTGTGAGATTGCATGGCATGCCAGTATCCATAGTTTTGGATCGTGACCCAAGATTCACTTCACGATTTTGGGTTAGCTTGCAGAAAGCTATGGGCACGGATTTACGATTCAGTTCAGCATACCATCCTTAAATGGACGGGCAATCAGAGAGGACTATTCAAACCCTTGATGATCTATTAAGACTTTGTGTTCTAGATTTCAAAAGAAGTTGGGATAAGTACTTGCCACTGGTAGAATTCTCCTACACCAACAGTTATCAGGTAAGTATAGGTATGGCTCCATTTGAAGCCTTGTATGGATGAAAGTGTCGTTCTCCAGTATGCTGGGACGAGGTGGGAGAAGCAACGTTGTTGGGACCAGAATTGGAATGCATAACTACAGGAAGATCCAAACGATTAGACAACGTATACAAACGGCACAGGATCGACGAAAGAGTTAAGCAGATCTTCATCGAAAGGATGTAGAATTTAGTATTGGGGATCATGTATTGTTACGTGTTGCACCATGGAAAAGAGTTACAAGATTTGGGAAGAAAGGAAAGCTTAATCCACGATTTGTTGGTCCATTTGAAATTCTTGACCGAATAGGAAATGTGGCATATCGACTCGCATTACCTCCAAGCATGTCTCGTGTTCATAATGTTTTTCACGTATCTGTGCTTCGTAAATATGTGAAAGACCCGAACCACATAATTGAGTTAGAACCAGACGAGATAGCCGAAGATTTAACGTACGACAAGGTATGTAACGCCCGAGAAAATTGGATT
Organism: Panax notoginseng; assembly: GCA_016801055.1. Classification (NCBI taxonomy): domain Eukaryota; kingdom Viridiplantae; phylum Streptophyta; class Magnoliopsida; order Apiales; family Araliaceae; genus Panax; species Panax notoginseng. The sequence goes on along the minus strand of CM029014.1, from coordinate 66,532,765 downwards.
TTTATGATAATTAAATTTTTATTTGATTATGTGAATTAAATGAATTTAATTGAATTCTTTGTGAAGTAAACTATGTGAAGGTCGTTCTATGACCTAGAATGTGCTAACGTGGTTAGTATTCTGGCTACGTGGTAGAAATAGTTGTTTGGAATTTTCAAGACGATAATAATTATTTTCTGAGAAGTTTCCGTAAAAACACTATTCATCCGTTTCTGTCTGAGGAATTATTTTGAAATTCCGAGAAACGCGTAATGATAGAATATCATGATGAGATGGAATATCTGATAATATTTCATTTATGGTAAAAATGAAGTTTTCGCCTGCGGACTTAAAACCTAAGGGTTGAGTATATTGATTTCCGATAAGGAAATAATATGCGTAGAAGGAATGGCGTTAGGTTTTATTCAAGTGTTATACAATTGGTGGTGCTAGTTAGTACCTATATATAATGCGTTGAGTAAATACGAGGTACAATACGATTATTGTACTTATGGTATACGAAAGGAATACGTGAATCGTACGTATAGAATACGATGCATATCATATGATTAATCTAATGTATCAATGAGTAATTCATTTGGATTGGATTATGAGTAGCCCAATTAGTTGAATGACTAAGCCCAATGAGATGATGGGTTAAGTCCAAGTCAAGGCCCAATGTTTAATTAGTTAAGCCCAATTCATTAAAACCGAACCGTGGGTCGAACCGGTGGGTCACCCAATGGGTAAAACCCATGGGGCAACCCATGGGAGGTCACAAGAGGGGAGGTGGGCCGGCCACCTTGGTGTAAAAGCCAAGCATAAGGCTTGGTCACCAAGTATCTTACTTGGTGACCACACATGAATAGTAAGGAGGTGGGATTTAATGTCTAAATTGCCCTACATTCTAAATTCTATAAATAGGAAGCTAGGTTGATTCATTTGAGGTTTTTACCAAGACTCAACTTAGATTATTTGGGAGAGAAAAGAGAGCTATACTTGCAAAAAAACACACTTGGAAGCTTTAAACTTATATTCTTCCAAGAGATTTCCAAGAGTTCTTAAGGTATAATCCTTATCTTTCATCTCCATCTCTTTTTGATTTGTCTTTTGTATTGGAGAATCATAGAGGGATGGTATACGCCTCGTATGAGGGATTAAAGATGACTTACCATAGATTCAATCTCTATAAGTCATGAGGTTATAAAAATAATAAGGTTTGAAATAGTTTTGAACCATGAAAATATGGATAGTTGAGATTGATCGTTTATAAACGATTGGACTCTATCAATCCGTTAGTAATTGCATCTTGCTTGGTTAGGATGTAGATATGAAATCCATGGAGTATTCCATGTGATTTGGCTTAGAGAACATTAGTAATGAAGTTATGGCGAATTTTACGAAAATAGACGTTAAACGTCGAAAGCGTAGAAATCCCGAAATTATACTCGAAAGTTGTTGTGAGATTTGAAAACGTTGGTTTTCAATGTCAACACGTGAGATAGGGTGTTTAAGAGTTGTGGGTTCGAGAATCGTCGGATTCCGACTTAGAACGAAGAAAACAAGCATTGAACGCTCATTAACGTTTGCGAACGTATATAAAATGAACTCAATAGTGAATTATGAGTTAACGGATTTGAAAGTGTTGAATTCTTATATGAACGCGTAAAAGATGTAATTCCTGACTTGTAAGAATTCGAATGGGTCAATTCGGATGTAAAACGAACAAATTTGGAAGCCGGGAGTTTCGTTAGAAAACCAAAACTGGTTTGTCAACTGATGCACAGACTCGGCGCCGCAGCGCCAAAACCAGCACGAAATGGTGGCGCCGCAGCGCCAGACTCGGTCGAGCACTCTGCAAACTCGCGCCCCAGCGCCAATGTTATGCAAGGGGTGCCTCGCCGCAGCGCAGACAGTAAGAAAAAGTTGACCAAGTTATGCTTTAGACTTCAATTGGGTAGGGATCAATCGGAGTTGAGGTTATATACTCAATGAATGTATAAAGACTAATCCTATACTACTTATATTAAGATATATGGTATAAAACTTAGAAGACTAATGTAAGTAAACAAGATATGTAAAATGAACGAAGTAATACTTTATTAATGAAGTTGAGTCCGGTTAATAAAACGTCCATAGAGAGATAAACCGGGACGAAGGGTAATAAGTCATGTCGACTCTAATAAAGATATTATGTTAACAAAGACATAGAAGAGAAAGAAGCTTGTAGGAACAATGTGAATAGTTATTTGATAGCCAATTACGGTGTGCTATGTGAATATATCATGTAGATTCTGTAAAGGTTGTGGTCAGTTGAGTAAGTTATTTGAAGACGCTGAAAGGCAAGTTTTCTTAACGATTGTCTAACTTCTAAGTTAGCCAAGTTTTATGTGATTCATTGAACTGAATTGCAAGCTTTGTTTTAAAAGAAAGGGTAGATGCCAGATTTTAACTCGGCTAGACTATTCGTAAGATATAGATTGATGATTTTCCATATCATTCTATATAGAAATGTTAACACTATCCTATGCCAAGTAAGTGGTACGGATGTGAAGGTAAGGTTTGTCTATAAACAAACAAAAGTATTTTTCACGAATATTTCGATGGGCACGCGAGTTTGCCAAAAATATTATACGTAAATATGTTTAATGAATGTAGTGTTGATCAATATAGAGTACTATAGGCTGATCACCTAGAAGTGCTCGTAAGTTATACGGATGAACGACCTTAGTGCTGTGGACTCCTTTTCAAGTATGAAAACTGAAATTTACTGTTCATGGTCTATCGACCGGTTCAGAATTCCTAATCTATTCTATACATTGGGAATTGAGGATTGTATACTGTTATGGTATTATGGATTCATAATACTTCATAACTATTGTTCAGTTATGATGGAATTGTTATATAATTCACGAATGTGGTATTCCTCTTATCCTTGATTAAACTTGCTGAGCTGTTATGCTCACTTCTTGCGTGAATTATATAATTGCAGTTAAAGGTGAACGTACGGAGAATGCCAAGAAAGATAAGGGCAAAGCTAAGATGGATGCTTAGACATTGTGTAATAGTTTAGTAAGTTTGTATGTATTATACCTTATGAACAATGAACGATGTAACCGGTTTATGAACCTGGGAAAGGATTATACTTTGATTTTAATAAGAATATAGTACTTACTCTCATTTTGTTGTATTTCAATGGAATGATGGTATGGATGTTAGTATAGTGGAACACCATCTGTCGGGTTGGAAGATACCCGAATTTGGGGGCGTCACAAGGTACCTGTTAAGATCTTGGATAGGAAAGAGCATGTTCTACGCACGAAGGTTATACCACTAGTTAAGATTTTGTGGAGAAACCATGCTATTGAAGAAATGACCTAGGAGATGGAATAAAAAATGAAAGCGAGGTATCCTCACCTTTTCGAAACACCAGGTACGTATGTCAATTTCGAGGACGAAATTTTATAAGGAGGGGATGTTGTAAGACCCCAACTTATTAATGAATAAAATCAAATTTTCTCAAAATATTATTGTGAATAATAAGGTGTTAATTTGATATAATACTTTGGTTATGGGTGAAATGTGCAAATTTTGCAAAATAAGCAAGTGGTTATAAAATATTCATTTTGTCGGGGAATATTCATTTTGTCAAGGAATATTCTTGTTGTCGGGAAATATTCGTACGACGGCGCAGCGTTGTGTGGGCCCCATAACAGAAAGCGATTGGATGAAAAAAAACGACAAGTATAAGTTGTTTATAAATAACGGTGTAGTTGTTACCGTTAATACTATTGGAATACCCGGTGGTTAAAATATAGTAGCACACGGTATTACACCAATTATTGATCCTTACGTAAGAAGGCACTACTCAATAATTGTTACAGTAATTACAGTTCAATATTTTGTTTTATTGATTCAATAATTGTTGCGTTGATATGTTATATTATTGTTGTTTCAATAATTATCACTGAACAATATTTTCCATTATCAGATCAATAATTCATATTATTTGAATAATATTATTAGATAACATTATTGGTAATGTCTAGAATGTTCTGTCTAAGGAGAGGTTTGGTCATCTAATTGTGCGCCAGTAAGGAGAAATCCCTATTGGAAAGCCCCTTCTTTCCTGGGAACGGCCTGATTGTTATAATTGTGATTCTGTGATATTATTTGTGAATAATTAATTATTGATTTCTATGATAAGAAAATATTTATTTATTTTTTTGTGGATATAAATGAGGGATATATTTTTGTGGTTATAAATGAAGGAATTAATGCTGAGTTATTTTATCAGTATTTTTGTTAGAATGGAGGTATTAAAAATCAAACCAGTGTTTTTGAGTTATATTGTGTGAGTTATAATTTTTAATCCCCCTGGATCGTTGTGATTTTTGGATATGTTATACATATATAAGTTGAGTATATGTCCACAAATTTTGAACCGTTAAAAATGAACGTATGATTTGTTATGAATTTTAAGAGATGACTGGTTCAGAAATTGTTGCAGTTTTGGAATTTATTATTTTGGTAAAAAATTCTAGAATTGGTGGGCCCCACTTTTGGTTGGTGAGAAATGTGCTAAAATTTTTATTCAAAAGTGGTGGGTGGGAATAGTAGTAGATAAAGCCATCAGGTTACAGGTCAAGTCTGCTTCGGCGTGCTAACATTTTCCTATAAATAGAGAGCTAAGTTAGAATTAAAAATCACACCAGAATTCATAAGTTTTCTCTCTTTCTCTCTCTATATTCTCGAGCGTATTTTGTGAGTATTTTGATACTTTGAGAGTTGATATTCAGCACAAGTTTCATTCAGCCTCATATACGATATTCTGATCAGAAGTACTGTTCGTTTGAGGTAAGGGATATTATTTTCTTCTTAAATGATATTATTTTCTTCAATATCATTATGCTGAAATATTGATATGAACTTTTTATCAAATTTAGAACTTTTTGTGTCGGGGTTACTATTCACGTATACGTTACTATTCACGTATACGACACTATTCACGAATACGGCACTATTCACCGAAAAATAAAATTTTTCCTTTTTGTCCAAGATGTCTATTATGGTTACTATCTTTGATTGTATCCATGTTTTGATCTTTATTTTTGAATTCTGCTTCACAATTGATTATTATGAAGTATTATTGATATTGGATAAACTGTTATACGAATCCCTACTATTTGTCCTTCTGTCTCATTGGATTCATTCTCTTTAAGATATTTTTCATCATCCTCAGTCCTAAATGATGATATTACTGAATATCTTTGGCCTGTAGTGCAAAGATGTATGATTACTTGATGAATATCTTTGGCCTGTAGTGCAAAGATGAACAGGTGTTGAAATGAACATGACTGACAGGTGATACAAATGAATATCTTTGGCCTGTAGTGCAAATTTGAATATTTGGATAAAGGTGATTATTAATTGATGTTACAGGGATAAAATATTGATGATGGACTTTTAAATCTTAGAAGATAGTAGAATTCATTCTCTACTTGACTCTTCTAATGGTTTGCTGTTTTCGCTGCAGTTGATGATCAAAAACTTGTTGTCTATTATATTTTATCAAATTTTTCCCTGTTGAAGACTAATGATAAGTTGTTGTTTATTATCTTAGTCATAATATTCTTTACTGGGCTAGTTGAGCTCACCCTGTTTCCTTTTTGTTTCATTTTTCTCAGGAGGCGATAATATAGCGGGAACTAGTCGGGGTGTGGAGTGATGTTTCCAGTCAGTTATGTTAGCAGTCCTCACTATTTTATAAAATAGTGTTTCAATAATTGTAATGAGGACTTATTTGAGTGTGGATATTGTCTAGAAGACAGTATTTGTATTTAAACTCACAGTATTTATGTTGTCGTATTTTGCATGACAATTATTATAATGAAGTTGTATTTGTTTATGTACCATGTATTTGGCGACTCAGAATGAGTGATATATACCTATTTTTGGGGCGTCACAGTAAGACCCCAACTTTTTAAATAAAATTGAATTTTCTCTATTCATAATCTTGAAACAATAAGGTGATAATTTGATATAATACTTTGGTTATGGGTGAAATGTGCAAATTTTACAAAATAAGCAAGTGGTTATAAAATATTCACTGTTGTCGGAGAATATTTATTTGGTCGTGGAATATTCTTGCTGTTAGGGAATATTCGTACGATGACCCAGCCATTTGTGAGCCCTATAATGGAAAACGGTCGGATGAAGAAAACGACAAGTTTGAGTTTTTATAAATAACGTTGTAATTGTTACCGTTAACATTGTTGGAATACCCGATGGTTAAAATACAATGATACACGTGGTTGCACTGTAGCACACGATATTGCACAATATTTTTGAATTATTGATTCTTACGTAAGAAAGCACTACTCAATAATTGATACAGTAATTACTGCTCAATATTTTATTTTATTGATTCAATAATTGCTACTTTGATATTTTATATTATTGTTGTTTCAATAATTGTCACTGCACAGTATTTCCTATTATCAGACCAATAATTCATATTATATGAATAATATTATTAGATAGTATTATTGGCAATATTTAAGGAAGTTCTGTCTAGGAAAGGGGTTTGATCACCTAATTTCGCGCTAATAAGGAGAAATCCTTATCGGAAAGCCCCCTCTTTTCTGGGAACGACCTGGTTGTCATAATTGTGATTCTGTAATATTATTTATGAATAATTAATTATTGATTTAAATAATAAGAAAATATTTATGTGGATATAACTAATGGATAGGAAAATATTTATTTTAAATGCTGAGGTGTTTTATTAGTATTTTGTTGGAATAGAGGTGTTGAAAATCGTCCGTATGTGAATTTCGGTCATTTTTCATTTGGAATTTGGGAAAACTTATATCTACAAAGTTGTAGAGAATTTAATTTCCTATTGAATCGATATAAAATTCGTAATTTTCTGATAAAAGGGCTATTTGTTATGAATTATTGAAGTTTTGAAAATAAATATTTTTTTAATAAAAACATGGGTGGTCTCCACTTTTGTATTTTGTGGAATAATGCTGAATTGGTGGGCTCCACTAGTGGTGGCTAAATTTTGGTTAAGAAAATGTGTGTAGAAATTTTTTATTAATATTTTATTAATTTAGTCTGCTTTGACGTTCTGACATTTTTCTATAAATAGGATGCTTAGTTAGAATTGAAAATCACACCAGAAACATAAGTTTTCTCTCTCTATATTATCGAGCGTATTTTGTGAGTATTTAGATACTTTGAGAGTTGCTATTTAGTGCAAGTTTTCTTCAACGTTACATCTGATATTCTAGACAGAAGTACTGTTCTTTTGAGTTAAGGGATGTTATTTTCTTCGTAAATGATATTATTTCTTTCAATATCATTATGCTGAAATATTGGTATGAATTTTATTGTGAAATCTTTACTTTTTCATGTTGGGGTTATTATTTACATATACGATACTATTCACGAATACGTCACTATTCACAAAAAAATAAAATTTTCTTTCTTTGTCCAAGTTGTCTATTGTGGTTATTATCTTTGATTGTATCCATATTTTGATCTTTATTTTTGAATTTTGCTCCACAGATGATTATTATGGAGTATTTTTGAACTTGGATAAAATGTAGTACGAATCCATAATATTTATCCTTTTGTCTCACTGGATTCATTTTCTTTAAGATATTTTTTATCGTTCTCAGTCCTAAATAACGATATTACTAAATATCTTAGGCCTGTAGTGCAAAGATGAATGATTACCTGATTAATATCTTTTGCCCGTGGTGCAAAGATGGGCATGTATTGAGATAAACATGACCAAATGGTGATACAAATAAATATCTTTGGCCTATAGTGCAAAGATAAATATTTGATTCAAGATGTATATTGATTGATGTTATAGGGATAAAATATTGATGATAGACTTTTAAATTCATAGATGATAGTAGATTTCATTCTCTACTTAACTCGTTTAATGAATTATTATTTCCGCTGCGAATATTGATCTAAAATTGGTTGTCCATTATATTATATTTGATTTGTTAAAGGCTAACGATAATTTGTTGTTCATTATCTTATTCATAATATTCTTTACTAGGCTAGTTGAGCTCACCCTTTTCCTTTTTGTTCTATTTTCCTTCTCAGGAGGAGAGAATATAGCGGGAACTAGTCGGGGTATGGAATGATGGATCAATATAGTTGTTTAGCAGTCCTCACTATTTTATAAAATAGCGTATCAATAATTGTAATAAAGACTTATTTGAGTTTGAATATTGTCTAGAAGATAATATTTGTATTTAAACTCACAGTATATGTGTAGTCGCATTTTGCAAGACAATTGTATTAATAAAATTGTAGTTGTTTCTGTAATATATTTGGCGACTCAAAATGGGTGATGTATACCTATTTTAGGGGCGTCAAATAACACATTGTCACATATGTCCATTTATGTAACTCATGTGATATAAGACCCCGAATTTTATGAAATAAAAGTATTCAATAATTACAATTCAGTAAAATGGTTAAATTGATAAATGTTAAAGTTAAGGGTGATATATGAATTTTTTTTCAAAATACACAAGTGGTTATAAAATATTCATTGTTGTCGGGAAATATTCGTTTGGTCGTGGAATATTCTTTCTGTCGGGGAATATTCGTACGACGGCGCAGCCATTTGTGGGCCAAATAACAGAATAACTGTCGGGTGAAAAAAATGACAAATTTGAGTTTTTACAAATAACGGCGTAGTTGTTACCGTTAACACTGTTTGAATACCCCGTAGTTAAAATACAGTAATACGCGTTATTGAACAGTAGCACACAGTATTGCATAGTATTTTTAAAATTATTGATTCTTACGTAAGATGGCACTACTCAATAATTGTTACAGTAATTACTGTTCAATATTTTATTTTATTGATTGAATAATTGCTACGTTAAAATTTTATATTATTGTTGTTCAATAATTGTCACTGCACAGTATTTCCCATTATCAGATCAATAATTCATATTATTTGAATAATATTATTAGATAACATTATTGGCAATGTCTAGAAAGTTCTGTCTAAGGAGAGGTTTGGTCACCTAATTGCGCGCCAGTAAGGAGAAATTCTTATTGAAAAGCCCCCTCTTTCCTGGGAACGGCCTGGTTGTCATATTTGTGAATAATTAATTATTAATTCATATGATAAGGAAATATTTAATTTATTTGGATATAAATGAGGGATATATTTTTGTGCTTAAAACTGAAGGAGTTAATGTTGAGGTGTTTTATCTGTATTTTTTGTCGGAACGGAGGTATTGAAAATCAAATTAGGATTTTTAAGATATTTTGCGAGGGCTATAATTTTAATCCGACCATTGGATCGTGGTAATTTTTGGATATGTTATACATATATAAGTTGAGTATATATCCACAAATTTTGAACCGTTAAAAATGAACGTATGATTTATTATGAATTTTACGAGATAACTGGTTCAGAAATTGTTGAATTTTTGGAGTTTATCATTTTGGTAAAAAAATTCTAGAATTGGTGGGCCCCACTCTTGGTTGGTAAAGAAATGTGCTGAGATTTTTATTCAAATGTGGTGGGTGAGAAAAGTAGCAGGTAAAGCCATCAGGTTGCATGTTAAGTCTACTTCGGCGTGCTAACATTTTTCTATAAATAGAGGGCTAAGTTAGAATTGAAAATCACACCAGAATTCATAAGTTTTCTCTCTTTCTCTCTCTAGATTATTGAGTGTATTTTGTGAGTATTTAGATACTCTGTGAGTTTCTATTCATCAGTGCAAGTTTCCTTCAGCCTTATATACCGATCAGAAGTACTCCTCTTTTGAGGTCAGGGATAGTAAGGGATTTTAAGGGTTGTTATGTTTTTCAGTTTCGTAATTTTTCTGACCTTCAAAAATTCTGGAAAAATTTGAAATGATATTTTGATGAGTTTTCTTGATTGTGTCAAAAAATGATGATTTTTGGATGTATAGATTAAGAGTTATGAATTTTATGAGAAAAGACTATTTTAAAAGTAACCGCTTATAACTCCAAAATTGATAAAATTTTTATTGGGAGTACATGTATATGATAGGAGTATACTCTGTGAATTTCAGAATTTTTAGATAAAAGTTCAATTTTTGATAAATATCTAAATATTCGGCTGTTTTTGCCATATGAAAAATAGTAAATGACTTTTAAAAATTCTGATAAAAATATATGTTCACTATGGGACTATATTATGAATTAAATATGTTTTGTGAAGAAAAAAAATTGAAAAATAGGAATTTATGGCTTGAGAATCCTATATGAGGTATATGCATATTTTTGATGAGGGTTTTGGTTATTGCTGATGAAATTGTAAGAGTTGGCATTTTATGATGATTAAATGTATTAATTAGTTAAGTGTAAATAATTTAAATAAATTATTTATAAGCTTAAGAAATATTATTCTTTCAATATCATTATACCAAAATATTGGTATGGATTTTATTGTGAAATTTCTACCTTTTTGTATCGAGATTACTATTCATGAGTTACTATTCGTGAGTTACTATTCATAAGTTACTATTCACGAGTTACTATTTACGGGTACTATTCACTACAAAATTAGTTTCTTTTCCTAACCAAATTATAGTTAATTTATGAATATTACTCTGGAGATTAAAACTATATATTGATTATATTGATTTTATTATCATATATAACATTTTTATAACCCTGATGTTGAAATTCTCTTTCACTTGAGTGTAAAGATGGGTAAATTATTGGTATGATCGTGACTGAGGAATATCTTTGGCCTGTAGTGCAAAGATGAATTGTTAACTGGTGTGATCATGACCATTAAATTTATAATTGAATATCTTTAGCTTAAGTGTAAAGATGAATTGATTAACATGGTTATAATTATTGTTTATATAATTCTGAATTGATTATATATTCTTTGAGATATTAATATATTTGACCTGTTGTGCAAATATGAACTATTGAGGAATATATTTGGCCTGTAGTGCATAGATGAATTGTTGATGAATATCTTTGGCCCGTAGTGCAAAGATGACATGTTGATGAATATCTTTGGCCTGTAGTGCAAAGATGGTCTGTTGACGAATATCTTTGGGCCGTAGTTCAAAGATGAAGTTATTAGTATGATTATGAACAGGAAATGTGATTTGGTGTAACCATGATCTTTGTTGTTTCAGGTAAAGATAGGTGATGAAAATTATCTTCATCCTGGATGCGAAGAGGAATTTAGAATTATAATTATGATTATAAGTTATTCATATAATTGTGAAAAAGAACTGTTGATTAATGTTACAGGGATAAAACATTATTGGTGGACTTTTAATGTGGAGAAGATAGTAGACTTTATGGTCTATTGACTCTTCTAATGGTTTGCTCGTTCCGCTGCAACTATAGTTGAAAATTTTTATCATCTACCATATGTTCTAAATCTCTGATTTATTATTGTTGAAGGCTATTGATAATTTATTTATCTTTAGTCATGATATTCCTTACTGGGCTAGTTGTGCTCACCCTTCTGTTTCACAATTCCTTTCAGGTAATAAGAGTATAGCTGGGTCGAGCGGGGCAATAGAACGGTGGTTATCATTTAGTAGTTATATTTGATGAATCAAATAGGGTGAGGCGAACCCAACGTTGGAAGGGTATTTTGTCACTATCATACAAGATGTCTAATGATATCATCATAAGATAGGGATGTGCCCATCCACTTGCTGAGTATATTTACGAGCACTACTTATATAATTTTGGTGTTTGTTTGAAGTATAATTCTCAATTAGAGACAGTGGAGATAATGATATGTCAAGAGAAGACTCCCCATTGGGAAGAATATGATAATAATCTTCTCGTTTTTTTTGGGGTCTATTGGGTCAACCAAGGATAATTCTGTGGCCATATAATATCTATCACAACCTAGAAGCATGGCCTCCCATGTACGAAGGTTTCCTTGAGCACTTCCCAAAGATTCTAATTTTTAAAACAGTTTTTGACTATACCTTTATGTAAGGTGTCATTGTGAGGTGCTATCCACGGTTGGGACATGAGTCACATTTGGTATATATTTGTATCCAAACTCACAGCATATGTGTTGTTGTATTTTGCACAACAATTGTTGTAATAAAGTTGTAGTTATTTTCTGTACCATGTATTTGGCAACTCAGAATAGGTTGGATGGAATGGACCTATTTTGGGGTCGTTACATGTGACTCATTCCAATTTGTCATATAGTTTCCTATATTATATAGTTACCATTGAAGTGTCACACTTCATTTCATATCATATAGATGCATCTGCTATATAATATTTAATCATTGCACATGTTAGTTCTCAGTAGGCACAATAGATCTAGAAGGGGGGTTGAATAGATCCTTTTTATTTCAAATACTTTTCTAGTTTATTTTGTATTACTAATAATTTAGCATATGACAAACATAAGAATCTTTTCAAGCACAACGGAATAAGTAAAAGATCCCCTTCATTGATATATTCATAATCATACATATATTTTTCATAGAGTTAGTTCAGTGATAAGCAGTTAAAACATACATAGCAGTTATAGCAATTAATGTACATAATTTAAATGACATAAAGTAAAAGACACAAGAGGTTTTAAGTGGTTCTGAGACTCAAGCTCCTAATCCACTCTTTTGCTTTCAACTAGCAGGATTTCCACTAAGGAAGGGCAGCACCCTGAATCACTAAGATTCTTTCAAGGCCAGCAGCCTTAGGACTTCAGTTCACTAAGAACTCTTCAAGGCCAGTAGCTTTGGAACTTCTCTAGTTCCCTAGGAACTCTTCAAGCCCAGCAGGCTTGGAACTTCATTTAGTCCCTCTAGATAAGGACCCCTCAGGCCCTGGCTTCTTGGTATTGAGTTGTTTGTTTGTTTGTTGGAGTTGGTGCTGAGCTGCTAAGATGTCTTTAAGCTCTGAACATCCTCTATACTTAGCAGCTTGGCGTGATCATCCTTAAAGTGAAGTTGTGTGTTGCATGATGCTCAGCTTCTTCAGTTACTCAATCACTTCTGCTGATCCCTTGATGAACTTCCTTGAAGATCATTCTTCTTGATACTTGATGGTTACACATGATGAGTTTCTAAGATGACTGTAAGCTCTTCTGCTAGGTACTTAGAAACTTTCTCATGCTTGACACCATGATGGCGTTGGTGATCTTCTCTCTTGATACTTGATGCCTTCTCATGATGGACTTGCTAAGATGACTGTAAGCTCTTTTCTATGGTACTTAGAGTCTTCCCATAATGGACATCAAGATAACATTGATGCTCTTCTTTCTCTCGGCAGTTCAGAACACTCTTCTTGTAGTAGAACTCTCACTTCTACTTCTTTCTTTGTCTGTCTCTAAGTGTTCTTGGTGGATCGTAGAGTGAGTCTTCGGACCTTCATTGGTCACTCACTATTTTACGTTGGTTAGATCAGTCCGTCATTTCTCCAAACTCAGCAACTCTAGCAACCTTTGATTTTTGAAGCTCTAGCAGATTTATACTCCTTCCCAATCTTCCCGTTGGAAAGTAGCCATTGAAAGCTCTTTGAAATGATTCGTAGATCTCGAGTTATTTGGTGTAGACTGCATATGTGACATGACATCCCCTTTTCTTACTTTCTGACATTGTAGTCTACTGTTTCACCTACCCCGTTAGAGATGCTACTTTGATGTCTCGGGCAGGTCGATGACTTTATGTCACCCTTCTGATTTCTTGATCAGAGGTTGTCCTTTTGCATCGATGCTCTAAATAAGCTCTTGTCCGAATACCAACCTTCAAATTGAACCTTTGCCAATGCTTCAATCTTCGAATGACTGAACTCTACGATTGTGATGCATGCTTCCTTGAACCTGTTCGTAGTGTCTTGTTGACTATTGTTCATTGACATGTAGAGTCAACACTACGATCTTGAAGAGTGTTTATTGGATCTTCAGTGTTGAACACCTCTTCCTTCTCTTGTGCAGTACCTCAACACTTCTATTTGCCTCGACTGCTCTCAGATACTGATGGCTTGATTCTTTACTCTGGCCACTTTTGATTAACAAGACACTTCAGATTTTTGGCGTGTCCAGCTCACTTTCTCCTTGTGATCTCCCGTTCACTTATCATCAATGGACTGACCCAAAGCTTAATCACTTTAGCCTTGTTCTTCAGAGGCTTACCAGTATCTTACTGTACACTCCATCAGTTCTTTCTTTGTTTGGCAAACACTACGATCCCGGTTGCTTCCAAGATCGTTGTCTTCTATTTACTTGACAGCAACTGCACTAGCTGACTTTCCTTAGTCAGTTACTGATGTCTTCTTATGATCAACTTGTGGAAGACTTCATCTCAAATGGCTTCACAACTCAATCTAGATGCTAATTGAGTTGATGCTTATATCTTCTGTTAGCTTGCATGCCATTCGTTGAGTGCTCTCTAGTTTCCTTCAGGTGGGATGTATCTTTGCAATACCAACTAGAGGCTTCATTGCTTTGGATATTCTGGGAGTGCTCATTTGTTGAGAATTGTATTTGCTCTACGATTCTGCCTTGGCATTGTGAGCACGTCTGTTGAAATCTCAGTTCTACACACTACTATTCAGCTTCGGCTGTGCAGACACTACGACTCCAAGATCAGATCTTAACACTACGATTTTTATCATTGTGTTAGTTATCTTCATCTGATCTTGCTAGACTACGATCTCTGCCTTTGATACGATCAGTAGACTCTAGGACTCTGAGTGTTGACGATTCTTGACTTTGCTTCGACAGCAGTAGACTATACGACTCAGAGTGTGGACTACAATTATTGACTTGGCTTCAACAGATGCTCGGTCGGCTCGTAGGCAGGTTGTCTCCATGATTCTGAACATGACTTCCTTAGTAGACTATGGCTCTGAGGAAGTGCTACTCGACACACTACGATCCTTCCTCGTCTCTCCTGGTAGTCTATGAACTCCAAGATCTACTATCTTGCAAACTACGATTCTGCCTCGATAGCTCTCGAGTTTTCTTTGACTCTCCTAGCAGACTACGATTTCTGGTGCAGTGCTCGATGATCAGACAAGCCTATCTATTACATCATAAGATCAACCTAACATACTTGATCTTTCTATATTTATAGTTCTTGTACATCATTTCTTTTTAAGGACTTTACAAGGTTGTTTTGCTTATGTTGGATCTGAAAGTAGTATACACACAAGCCAATCTTGTTTGATGATAAAGCATATACTTTGTAACAATCTTATTCATTTATTAATAAAAAGCATTAATTTATTAAAGGCTTTTAATTATCTACATGATGTTGTTTTATAATATGTGATAAACCCATAGTTTTAAGCAATGCTTTTAGAATAATGATGATGATCATTCTAATGAGATCTAAATTTTAGAAAGCTTAAAACTAAAATAGTTCCCAATCGTTGGATTACTAAATTGGGAATTGATGAATCTAGATAGATTGGTACATACGTTGCTTGCTCATTGGATGAGGATGATTGATCTCATGATCATTTGTGTAGAGACACTAAAGCAAGTATGTAGGTGCTTATTAGAGAATAAGTTCACTGAACATGGCTCACTAATGAATACCTAATGGAGTTTTACTTGCCTGCCAATAGGAATTCCTGTAGTGATAGTAGTACAAGTGATCATTGGACTTGAGATCATCATAGTATCTTGTGTATGATGAGTTATACTTTGACTTATTCCTTAAGACCCTTAGGGTATATCAAAGGGTATGCTTGGGTATAATAAGTCATATATGGAGATAATGTATGATCAATAAAGAATCTACCACTTCTAGTAAAAGAAGAGAAATGACCTATGTGATTCGATAAATGACAACTCAGTAGTCCTTGGCCAAGGCAGAATGAAATTAGAAAGGAGTTTCTAATTTGCATTATTTGGAGTTGAGCATTTAAGAGTCGAAATACATATAATTAAATAAAATAAGACTTGACAGTAATTCTATATCTTATATTTAATTGGGACATTGTATGGTGGAAGGATTGAATTGTACGGTAACTATTTACTCAAAGGTTCTTTTATGATTAATGTTAAAATTTATATTATCAGAAAAGTCTTTGATCGTTAGGGAAACTTATCCCTATTGTAGAATAAATATTATTTATTTAAATAAATTAATAATTTAATTTATTTATTTAAATAATATTAGAATTGTTCTAATTGATTTATTCACAACCGGTTTAATATGGAGATCCTAAAGGGTCACACCATAAAAGGAAGAATAATTATTGAAGAAGTTAATGGCATAATCGTAATAATAAGTTAAGTATATTTAATTTAATCTATGGTGATAGAATAAATAAAACAACGTAATATTTATTATTTAATATTTTGGAAATATTAAATATAAATTAATAAGTAGAGTCTTATTATTATTATTACTATTATTATTATTTAATTCATAAAGGAGTTTGAAAATTAATTAATAAAAGTACTCTCATATATTCCTAATAAGATTAAGAGGTAAATTAATTAAAAGATTTTAATTAATTATTCCTAATAAGATTGGGAGCCTACTTAATTAAAGAAATTTAATTAATTAAAATAAAACTTAATTCCTTAATTGTTAAGTAGGGTTGCCTACATCTATAAATAAGAGGAGTCTTATTATGGGTGTAGAGTTGTTGTTGACTTTTTCACAACAGACGTGATTCCAATTGTTAGAGAGTACTTCTGTGAGAGATAGAAAAATTAGGGTTTTGCCAAACACCCATCTTCTTGAATCTTTATTCTTCCTTGGTGGATCAACTCTAGAGGCCAAACACTTGGGTGGCTAACATTGATTCAAGGAAGGAACCAAACCCGGTGGATTCAAGTTGAACGCAAAAAAGATTGGAGGTGAACTTGTACCTGAGGAAGCTCGAATCTTCAAGGGTATGAATCTTGTTCTTTATCTTTTCATTTAATTAATAATTGCGCACAAAGGGTGATCTGGGTATATGGTTTGTAAAATTTTAAAACTCTGATTTTTAACGTTTTCGCTTATTTTGTGCTATTTTATTGCGTCATGAATATTACAAACCTAACATATTTGATCAATTCATTCTAAGTCCTTGTACATGTGTTTCTATTATCTATCAAAGGACTTTACAACTTTTCTTAATGCAAGCATACTTGCATATTCATTCATGTATATCATAATCAAATCACATGTAAATAGGAATATCATTCACATGCTTATTCTTGACAATCTCCCCCTATTTGATTATAACAAAAACAATAAGTGCATATGCATGTTATGAATGAATCTTATATACAGTGAGCAGCTGTATTTCTAAACCAAATAATCATGAATGTATTTATAATGTTGTGGAATTAATACACTGACATTTTACATCCTGAATTCAGAACATACCTATCTAGTTAGAGATGTACCTCTTTGGTTCCATGTATACTTCTAGGATGTATGTTGATCAGCTATTCATCTATTTGATTTCTTTGCTCCTTCTCCCCCTAGGATGTTGACTTCATTTCTTTTGTCTGCTCCTCTACAGATGTATGCTCCTCTTCTTCTTCTGGCTCCCCCTTAGATGATGACTCAGTTACTTCTTGTGCTGTTTTCTTCTTTGTCTTCCTCTCTTCTTTCCTTTTGCTCTCCTTGCTCTTTCTTGAGTGCCTCTTACTCTGCCTCTTTTTCTCTCCCTTTTTGTCATTAATCACTTGGGAGAGCTGCTCCATATTGAACATTAGTTGCTCCATCAGGTAGGAGGAATTACCAACTTCAATCTTGAGTTCTTGTTGGCTCAGCTCAAGTTGCACGGAGAAAGACTGATTCAGGTTTTCAATCTTGTCAGAGAGCACTTGGAGTTTCTCTACATTGGCCTTTTGTGCTCGTAGAGCTTCTTCCTTCTGATCATTTATGGCTTTTAGATAGATATGATCTCTCTCTTTGATTTTGAGAGATACATCAGACATGGTGGCTTGTAGTCTGCCATGAACTGAGTTATCTGTTGCTGTTAACCTCTTTGACTCTTCAGTGATTTGAGATATCTTCTTGATCAGCTCATCAGAATTCTTCAATAGTTCCTGCTCCATAGGAATTTGGTCATTTGCTTGGGCAGCCTCTTGTTGAACACCAGATTGGACTCTACGATTTTCATCCTTTGACACTACGATTTTCATCCTTTGACAGATTTTTAAAAGCAGTGAAAATCTGAAAAATCATTAAATACCAATCGTGATTGGAGGATGAAGGAATGTCAGATAGCTGTGCTTGGGCAGACGGAGGCTCCTCATTTTGGACTTGAACACCATCATTGGTAGAGTGAACAGACTCTACGATTATCTCCTTGTCTATAATCCATTTGCCTTCAGAGTCCACTCTACGATCAAAGGGAATATAGTGGTTGCTAGCATGTCTGAAGACTTTGTAATGGGGCTGGTCTTTGATCATCATTGTTGCAAAATTCTTCACCCATGGGAAGTTCTGAGACACCAGCTCCAGGCTTGGAAACTGAGAGAAGCATCAACTGAAGTAACTTTCATCTTTTTCAGTATGGGCCTTTAACCAAGGCATCCATTGGAAGAACCATCTTTGGGGAGGTACTTCTGGTGGTTCATTCGATACTTTCACCACTATTCTTCTGTCAATTCTAGCTGGGGAGAGAACATGGTAGTATTCTGGTTCCTCTGATTCCTGATGTGCAGAATCAGAATCTTTCTCCATTTCTTCTCTTTTGGAGCCTGAATCATTATGATCAGATTCATCAGTGAATCCTTCTTGTTGGTTTTCATTTTTAGAACCTTCTTCAGCAATATCTTCCTTGGATTTATCCTCTTCATCACTAGTCCCACCTTCAGAACTTTCTTCTTTTGATTCAGATTCATCATCACTTACTTCAATGGCTGCAGTAGAGTGATCACTTTTCTTATTAGAGGCAAATTTAGCCAGTAGTCTATAGCTCTTCCTTCTCCTTGGAGGTTCAGCTATAGGAGAGTCAGTCTCTTCTTCCACTTCAGACTCTGAGGCCTTTGGATCATCAGACGAACTTCCTTGAGGTTCACCATTGGCAGGGGTAGGTATTTCTTCTTCGAACTCATCATCTTTTGAACCATCACGAGGGCTTATTGGAGCATTTGTATTTGGAGATGCAGATGGGTCATCTTGTAGCTTTTCTTCATCATTAAAGTGAGTACTCTGAGAGTTAGCCATAAGGCTTACATATTCTTCTTCATCAACAGGGTTTACATTTTCTTCCATGAATCCAGTTCCACCTTCATCGCTAGATTTGTTCTTTGGGGACTCATTCTTGTCATCATCAGTTCCCTTTTCTTCTTCTGACGCTACCACATTAGCTTTCTTCCTTGATGGCCCTTGAAGCAGTCTGTTGCTTCTTCTCTTTGTGGTTTCTGGTGCAGTTAAGACCTTTTCACCTTCATCTTTATCTTCAGTGGAGAGACTCTTTGGTGGAGCCTCTGTTATCTTCACACTCCTAGATCTCTTCCTTACTGGTGTGGCTACTACTGGTGCAGAGTTACCAGACTCAGAGCTTTCCACCTCTTTCGCCTTCCTCTTCTTTACAGAGACCTTGCTTCTACTCCCAATTGTTGTTAGTTCCTATTTTCCTTTAGGTTCTTCTTCCAGTTCACGAACAGCTGTGGAGACATCACTTTATGAACATTTAGAGGCTCTCCTTCATCATCCTTGATTTTTCCTCCCAGCTTCTTCTTCATCAAAATACTCAGCAGTCTTCCATCAAAGACCTTAGTTAGGGGTCTATCTATAGACTTCTTTTTCTCAACCTTTTCTACCCATTTGGAGATCTGATCGAACAAGATAGCTCTAAAGTTGATTCGCTTCTTCAGAACTATTGCAGACATAATCTTCAACTGCTGATCAAGCACAGTGTCAGGTGCAGTATCCTTGCGGATACATTTTCCCACTATCTCAACAAGGAACTCAAATTCCTCAAGGAACTCCTTCTTTATGTCCTTCAAACTAGGGTTTCTTTGGTACCCCATAATCTCTTTGCTTGCTCAGTGTCGATCTCATCAAGGTTTTTCAGTCCTAGGTCAGGAAAACCTAAGCATAGATTGATATCGGATGATTTCAGCTTTAGAGACTGACCTTTAACTTTGGTTGAAAGGGTTCCGGCATTTATGGAAGCATTGGATTAGAACTCCTTAACCAGTTCAGTATATACTCGAGTGCTTGCCTCAAGACATTCTAAGAATCCAGCTTTCTTCATAAGTTCAGGAATGTCTGTGAACTTCTTTTCAAATTTCTCAAACGACTTGGTTCCAAGCTGAATGTCAGTGATTACTCGCCAATCTTCCATTTGAATGGTTCGAGGAATATGATATTTGATTCAGAAAGATTTATGAGAAATAGTTGATTATGATTTCGGCTCTGGAGGTTTAATTGATTTTGGCTTCGAAGAGGATTCTAGGGTTTGAAAATGGGAGGGAGAGAGTTTCGATAGTTTCTGATAACTGTTTTTAGATTTTGAATTTGTCTTTATGGCAGTTCCCTCTGACTCTGCATAAGTAGTTATGTGTCAACCAACCATTGGTTGCACGATGTCCAGTAATGAGCTGTTACTCCCCCATAACCTTTTCGGTTTTATATTCCTTTTAAGAGAATATGCATTACTGACGTGGATTTATCATTGACCTTTTTGGTTCGTAGAGTAGCATGGTAAGGCAGATGTGGACTCTACGTTTTCCTTTGTTGACTCAACGATCATCTTTTGAGAGATGTTGTAGTGGATGGTTTTGACATTATTCCTCATTTTCAAACTGCATGACTCAACCACTGATGTACTTCATGAAGCCTTGGGCACTTTTCTTCAGCAGGACATCTTTCCAACCAACATTCAAACTTATCTCCTTATAATCTGAATGGTTGAGCAATTGTCTCGTTCTTCCAAGCTCTTCATGAGCTAGAGTATCATCTTGTAAGACTTCGATCATCGAGTCTGCTTCTACGATCGTTGAGGTTGCTCCACGGTCGTTGAGTTTTCTTCTACCTTTACTCTACGATCGTTGACTGTCTTGGTCCTTGAGATGAACTTGACTAAGCAATCCTTCTAGGTTAAGGTAGCTCAAGAAGGGCCAGCCTCTTAGAGTGAGCTAAGGGTCAGGTTTGTCCCTGAGGCGCTTTTCAGATGAAATACTTTAGAAGTGAATTGTGCTGATATCTCATTTAACCTTTTCTGGTAGGGAGGTCCTCTACCAACTTTAGACAATTGCATTTGTTGTAATCATGGTGTCCTCTTGCTCTTACACTACGATCAGATGTTTGATCGTAGGCACTCCACGATTTTGAGTTGGGTGGCTGATAGGTTATCAGTAGTACATTTTGAGACGTTCCTACTGACTATGGATCTTCATTTGGTTCATCAGCCACAAAGTTTTGGGACTCTGTAGCTGGTATATTACTTCATAGTATATCTCTGATGTTTTAGAGCTTCTGTACTGTTAGCAGATTACTGCTCCCCCATAGTTGATACTGTCTTCTCAGAGAGACATAAGTTCTTCTCCTTCATGTGTAGCAGAAGGCAGCCATGCATATCTCATTCTGGCTGAAGTTATTAAATCTTCTTGTATCGTAGAAATGGGCATTTTTAGGGTTGATCATTCTACGATCCTTGGACAACACTACGAACGTAGTCTTCCTTGTCAGTTTGTGCTTGTTGAGTTCTGCTCCCATAATGAGTTCCTCATGTTTGATGCTCGATGATCCTCTGTTGAGCTTCCTTGAGGACAAGCTTTGCATGCTTGAGCATCTAAGACCCTTTTTCATCTTTGGTTGAATGGCATGGTTTCATATAAAGATCAGCAGCCATGTGAGCTTCATTTAGATTAGCTCAGCATGTCTTCAAGAACAGGCTTTGACATATAGGAGTTTAATCAGAATTATTTCTGAACAGTCCTAAGCCTTCTGCTGGTTGAATCTTCTTGACTGAAGTCTTCTACTTCAGCATTCCTTAGTGTGGCCAGATAGACCAAGTACCTGTAGGTTATAAATTTCTATTTTTGGTACCCATGGTTAAATGGGTCCTGCTAGGTTAGTTTTCTAAACCCCTGTTCCTCATATATTTGGATAATCATCATATTGATCACCAACAGTCATATTCATGCATGTAACTAATTTAGATAATCCATTTTGAGATGCATGATGGTGAGTGTGTGTAAGATTTGCTATTTTAATAAAACACTCTTTTTCTTTGATGGTTTCATTATTTGCTTGGTTATGTTCACATGGTTTAAATGTTCACACAGTGAGAATCAACTCTACGATTTATTTGTATCTGGTTGATTCATGGAGGTGATCAGTTTCTACGAATCTTCAAGACACTCTTGTAGAACTGATCATACTCTGTGTGTTATTAAACACTTAGAACATAGGTTTGTACATACATACTAACCCATCAACAAAGATTACTTCACATAAAATTAATTTAACCTGTGATGCTTTTATGACCCATTTCAGATTTCTTTCAAGATGTCATCTTCAACCTAAAACTTGGATGGAGAGAAAGTTTGTAAGCATTTGAGTTTCCACCCTCAGTGTACTTTCTCTCTTCACCTTTTTAGGTAGATTATGATTCCTTGAAAGAATACTATTATAGTTCATAAGGAGGTGCAATCATGATGTACATATTTATATTAGTGAGGAACCGTACCTTTTTACTGTTAGTCTCTTAACAGTCATTTATCTTAGATATTCTGAGGTTAGGCATTGATGTGCATATTTTCTCATTTGCTCCTGACAGCTTGTTGCTCCAGTTGACCTTCAATCAATCAGTCGTGTTCTTGAAGATGCAAGCTAAGAGAATCTCAGCATCTTTAGTTCTTTGACATCCTTGAGTTCACAAGGTTTACATCCAGCTGCTGGTTGGCTAGACAATTGTTTGAGAAGTTCTTATTTCTTCTCTAGATAAGCATTTCTTAGCATGTATGGCCTTTTCATCTTTCTGGCTGGTGGATGTTTGACTCTTGAGCTTTCTCGCCTGGTCTTCAGACTACAAGATTGACTGCAAACAAGGATTGGTCTTGTTGATATGGCAATCAAGAACATGGACCAATCTGAGCAGCTTTAGGGGTATATACACATTTACCTGTACACAATATTTTCAACATGTGAGCTCATCTGTATATAACAAGTGACTTACTACTAAACTAAGTTTAGAACAATGTTTGTGCCTAGGATCAGACTCAAAGTGATTAGCATTTAAATAGCATGAGATCATGCTCTGATACCAATTGTTAGTTCCTAGTAGGCACAATAGATCTAGAAGGGGGGGGTTAAATAGATCCTTTTTATTTCAAATACTTTTCTAGTTTATTTTGTATTGCTAATAATTTAGCATATGACAAACATAAGAATCTTTTCAAACACAACAGAATAAGTAAAAGATCCCCTTCATTGCTATATTCATAATCATACATACATTGTTCGTAGAGTTAGTTCAGTGGTAAGCAGTTAAAATATACGTAGCAGTTATAGCAGTTAATGTACATAACGTAAATGACATAAAGTAAAAGACACAAGGAGTTTTAAGTGGTTCAGAGACTCAATCTCCTAATCCACTCTTCTACTTTCAACTAGCAGGATTTCCACTAAGGAAGGGCAGCACCCTGAATCACTAAGATTCCTTGGGACTTCAGTTCACTAAGAACTCATCAAGGCCAGCAGCATTGGAACTTCTCTAGTTCCCTAGGAACTCTTCAAGCCCAGCAGGTTTGGAACTTCATTTAGTCCCTCCGGACAAGGACCCCTCAGGCCTTGGCTTCTTGTTATTAAGTTGTTTGTTTGTTTGTTGGAGTCGGTGCTAAGCTGCTAAGATGTCTTTAAGCTCTGAACATCTTATGTACTTAGCAGCTTGGCGTGATCATCCTTGAAGTGAAGTTGAGTGTTTCATGATGCTCAGCTTCTTCAGTTACTCAATCACTTCTAATGATCCCTTGATGAACTACCTTGAAGATCATTCTTCTTGATACTTGATGGCTGCACATGATGAGTTTCTAAGATGACTGTAAGCTCTTCTGCTAGGTACTTAGAAACTTTCTTATGTTTGACACCATGATGGTGTTGGTGATCTTCTTTCTTGATACTTGATGCCTTCTCATGATGGACTTGCTAAGATGACTGTAAGCTCTTCTCCCTAGTACTTAGAGTCTTCCAATGATGGACATCAAGATGACATTGATGCTCGTCTTTCTCTCGGCAGTTCAGAACACTCTTCTTGTAGTAGAACTCTCACTTCTACATTGTAGAACTCTCACTTCTACTTCTTTCTTTGTCTGTCTCTAAGCATTCTTGGTGGATCGTATAGTGAGCCTTCGAAACTTCATTGGTCACTCACCATTTTACGTTGGCTAGATCAGTCCACCATATCTCCAAACTCAGCAACTCCAGCAACCTTTGATCTTTGAAGCTCTAGCAGATTTATACTCCTTCCCAATCTTCTCGTTGGAAAGTAGTCGTTGAAAGCTCTTTGAAATGCTCCGCAGATCTCGAGTTGTTTGGTGCAGACTGTAGATGTGACATGACATCCCCTTTTCTGACTTTCTGACACTACAGTCTACTGTTTCACTAACCCCGTCAGAGATGTAACTTTCATGTCTCGGGCAGGTCAACGACTTTATTTCACCCTTCTAATTTCTTGATCAGAGGTTGTCCTTTTGCATAGATGCTCTCAATAAGCTCTTGTCCGAAGACCAACCTTCAGATTGAACCGTTACCAATGCTTCAATCTTCGGATGATCGAACTCTGCGATTCTGATGCATGCTTCCTTGAACCTGATCGTAGTGTCTTGTTGACTATTGCTCATTGACATGTAGAGTCAACACTAAGATCTTGAAGAGTGTTGATAGGATCTTCAATGTAGAACACCTCTTCCTTCTCTTATTCAGTGCCTCAACACTTCTGTTTGCCTCGACTGGTCTCAGATACTGATGGCTTGATTCTTTACTCTGGCCCCTTCTGATTAACAAGACACTTCAGATTTGTGGCGTGTCCAGCTCGCTTTCTCCTTGTGATCTCTCGTTCACTTATCATCAATGGACTGACCCAAAGCTTAATCACTTTAGCCTTGTTCTTCAAGGGCTGACTAGTATCTTAGTGTACACTCCATCAGTTCTTTCTTTGTTTGGCAAACACTACGATCCTGGTTTCTTCCAAGATCGTTGTCTTCTATTTACTTGACAGCAACTACACTAGCTGACTTTCCTTAGTCAGTTACTGAAGTCTTCTTATGATCAACTTGTGGAAGACTTCATCTCGAATAGCTTCACAACTCAATCTGGATGCTGATTGAGTTGATGCTTAGATCTTCTGTTAGCTTGCATGCCATTCGTTCAATGCTCTCTGGTTTCCTTCAGGTGGGATATATCTTTACAATACCAACCAGGGGCTCATTCCTTTGGATATTCCGGGAGTGCTCATTTGTTGAGAATCATATTTTCTCTACAATTCTACCTTGGCATTGTGAGCACATCTGTTGAAGTCTCAGTTCTACACACTACGATTCAGCTTCGGCTGTGCATACACTACGACTCCGAGATCAGATCTTGACATTCTACGATTTCTGTCGTTGTGCTTGTTATCTTCATCTGATCTTGCTTGACTACGATTTCTTCCTTTGATACGATCAGTAAACTCTACGACTCTGAGTGTAGTCTACGATTCTTGACTTGGCTTTGACATCAGTAGACTCTATGACTCAGAGTGTGGTCTACGATTCTTGACTTGGCTTTGGCAGATGCTCTGTCGGCTCGTAGGCAGGCTGTCTCTACGATTCTGAACATGACTTCCTCAGTAGACTACGGCTCCGAGGAAGTGCTACTCGACACACTATGATCCTTCCTCGTCTCTCCTGGCAGTCTACGAACTCCGAGATCTACTATTTTGCAGACTACGATTCTGCCTCGATAGCTCTCGAGTTTTCCTTGACTCTCTTACCAGGATACGATTTCTGGTGCAGTGCTCGACGATCAGACAAGCCTATCAATTACATCATAAGATCAAACTAACATGCTTGATCTTTCTATATTTATAGTCCTTATACATCATTTCTTTTTAAGGACTTTACAAGGCTGTTTTATTTATGTAGGATCAACCTAACATATTTGATCAATTCATTCTAAGTCCTTGTACATGTGTTTTTATTATCTGTCAAGGGACTTTACAGCTTTTCTTAATGCAAGCATACTTGCATATTAATTCATATATATCATAATCAAATCATATGTAAATAGGAATATCATTCACATGCTTATCCCTGACAACACATACAAATTAATTCTTTCAATTATTCATTCATTAAATTATTGAATGAATGCGTATTCCATCACTTTGCCACACTAGGCATATCTCACAAGCTTACATTAAGATTTTTCTCATTCTCATAACTTATTCATTTCCCACCACATTATTATGCATAACATGTTCAATTTACATCGAACTATTACATCACAAGGTTCACATATATAAATACAATAAAACCCTTATTTAGTAAAACTCTATATAAGAATAACCTCTACAATATTATAAAAAAATTTGGTCCAATTTGGGCCAGTTATAAATAGGAATAACCTATAAATTGTAATATGTTATAAACTTTTTAAGTCTCGTATTAAGAAACTATACATCTATACAATAATAATTATATATATATATATATATATATATATATATATATATATATATATATATATATGGGAGAGAGAGAGAGAGAGAGAGAGAAATATTAACTTTAAAAGACTATATTTTGTATAAAAGACTACATTTTCCTATAAAATACTACATTTCCTATAAAAGGGCACATTTTTCTATAAAAAACTACTTTGCATAAATATTTTTTGAATAATAATTATTAGGAAGTTCTTATTGATATTTTTGTTAAAGTGAATATTTTTTAGTGTTCGGAAAATATTTTGTATCAATACCTCTATTTAGTAATAACCTCTCAATTAGAATACAAATAATTTGGTCCCAAGTCTATTCTTAAATAGATGTTGTACTATATATCGTGAATGGAAATATTTAAATTTTCTTTATAACATTCGCGGTAATATAATAACTTAAGTTATTAAAATAACTTAGTTTTCTTTTATAACTTTAACCCTCTTGGAAATACATTACTATAATCAAAATTAAGAATTTCGCCATAACATAACATAAGATGTTTTTGTCATATTTTCTGTAAATATAGGAACTAATCATAATAAAATGATTTACTCATTTTCTCAAGATATTACTTTTAATATAATATCTATGTATTATTAAAATATTTACATGCACGACAAACTTACACACTCTATATAGAAAATAAGTTTATTTTTTATTATGATAAATTGTTTTCATCAACTTATGTAGCAAATATGTTTTAATATATTTACCATATTACTTAATCACACACATTACCTCGTACAAAGCTATATAGGGTAATATCAAAATAATATTCCCCCTTTTATTAAAATAATCAAATGCTAGGATTTATTTTAATATTCTTTATTAGAAATATACTATAATTATTTCTCTTTCCTTTCTATAGATTATCTCAACACAATTTCTTTAATCTATACATTTAATCATATCTCAATATTAATCAATAAATCTCTAACCAATATTTATCTAAAGATATATTGATTTTCTTCTCTAGTCAACAACGTACATATATACAAGTATAAACCTAGCACACATCGAGTCTTTAATAGTATTTAATATAGTACACTGAGTGGTTTCTCACAAACAACCAATAAATTAGTTTTTGTCTCGTCTACACTGTTTTCACAGTGAGTTAGATCGATTACTATTTCGTATATACCTTTCCTCTCTGAAAGAATCGTTTAGCCCAGCTCCTATACATCCACCATTAAAGGGTACAATTGCACTGCCTTAGACTTGATACTTACTAGTACATATACTCAAGAAATTGGTGATTATCAAAGATATTTAATGTCACCAACTAACTATGATAAAATAATTTCACATAAAATATTTAATATCGATAGACAAATTTCTATCCATCTTCTTTATTTTAAATAACTCGCCTCTTTAATAAATAACAAATATATAATAATAATATATTTATTAAACACAAAATTCACTTATTGCATAGTTTATATTACCCCATGCAACACCGTGCCACATACCTCACAACACATATATATATTCTTATTCGAACCCTTCTCATGCCTTCAGAATTTTATTTACTAAATTTTTATTTTAATATTTTTTGAAAATTTGGGTTCTTACAGGTTCCTTACTCCGAGGACGACTTGATAGTTGGCTTTGAGGGTGGTTACTGTTGTCGAGTATGTATTGTCCACCCGTCGGATTCCACTCCTTACTAATAGAGGTTGGAAGCTCTATTTGGGATAACGTTCTATCAGGAGCAGCACATGAGAGGTACACATTTCGTTCTTTCCTCCTGCCAGACGTCATTGGCCTTTATCTCAGCCGATCACTAAGATCCCTTTGATGGGGGTTTTACTTTGTCAAAGGTACCCTTCACTTTGGAGGCTTTTTACCGCTGGTGGTTCCCTCGCACCATTGGAGCTCAGACCCGCGTCACATAGTTTATGGGGGATATGGTTCCTGACTTTGTCATGACGATAGATAGGATTGACTGCGTCAGAGAGCCTACTCATTTGACCCAGATTGAGAGTTTGACCCAGCAGTTGGACCGGGCACATTTCTTCATCCGACATTTGGGCAGAGATCCATCAAAGGCGGATACCTTTGATCCATCCAGCTTTGGCGCTGGCCCTTCAGGTGTGGCCCATATTCCGATGGCTTTACCGATGCAGATCATCCATTGTATCAGCCTGATATCCCTTCTAGCAAAGACTCAGTGACTCAGGAGGAGTTACATCAGATGGATAAATTGGATGATGTAGACATCATTGACTTCTTCTAATGCATTTCTCGCTATTTCTTTTGATAGGCCTCTGTTAGATATTAGACGAATGTGCCCCATTTCTCATTATATCTTTTGATAGGCCTCTGTTAGATGTTGGGCGGTTGTGCCCCATTTCACTGTACTTTTATTTTCCAGTTGTATACAAAGATGATGTATTAGATGATGATGTATTTAGGAATATATGTATAATGCTTTCTATTCCCTACATCATATTGTCATCTATCATTTATTATGCATTATTTCATGGATATGCATTCCCAAAGGTGAGTTTAGAATTGACCCTTGGATAGTCTTATGATACGGCTCTACATATGTCTTCATCCACTGTTAGCTGGATTTAGCATACCCCACCCATGTTGGTGGCCTCTTCTTTAAGATGAGTGTAACTAGTCTATTAGATTTGAGCTTTTTGGCCAATTTGGCTTTTTCTTTCATGGTTGCCGAAGCTGTCAGTCGACGCTGACAGTTCGCGCCGCGGCGCGGCCCAGCAGTTCATTGCTGGCGCCGCAGCGCCATCACCATGACGTAAGCGGCCTGTTGCACAATCACTGCACCGCAGCGCCGGCTCATAGTATAATCGCTGAGCCGCAGCGCCGACTCAGCGCCGCAGCGCGAGCCACAGTACAAACTGTGGCGCCGCGGCGCGGCTTGGCAGAACTGTCTGACAGTTTTGTTTAAATGTATAAAACTTGAAAATAAATGTTATGTATTTATTATAATAATGTTAAATGATAATTTCAGTATTATTAGACTATGAAATATCATGTTATTAAGTATTATCTACTTGAAATATAATTGATTATGTGAATGGGTAATTCAACCCATATGAGGAATGTAATTGTTTATATAAATGTACAATGTTGGTTAGGACTAATTATGTCAATATGACATATGTTTAGGGTATCAATTCAAGTGGTAAAAGTGTAGCTTGTGCTAAAGGCAAGTTTCCTAAACCTACCTTTTACATTGAGCAAGTTTCTAAGCCTTAACTTTTGATATTTAGCAAGTTCTTTATTGTATAAGTTTTCTAATCATTGGTGTTATTGAACTAATTATTATTTCAATTTCGATTATCATATAATGGTGTAAATTTATTTGGAGCAAGTTATTCTTGTACTTAACTTGTGGTTTAGCATGTACAATTATATACATGTTGTGGATGTTTATTATTCAATTAACCTTGTCTTATTATTGTTCAAGCAAGGTAGGTTATAATTATTCAAATTGTATGCTATTAGATTATCCCAAAAGCATGATGTCAATTTATAAACATCAATTAAACTATGATTATTCCATAGTATACAATTATGTCGTTGTAATCAACTAAACCTTAGTTGATTACCGTTGAATTCTAAATTACCCCATGATGTATCCAAACCAAACTCACTTTGGTACGGACTTGTATTCTAAATACTGAGAAGAACAACTCTTTTATAAGAGGTTACGCTTAGCGTTGAAATGGTTGTGCACAATACATTGTACGAAGGGTTGATCCCCTTAAGTACGTGAAGTCCTTATAGTCTTATGACTGTTAAATTTTAAGTTGAAAAATTACTTATAACTGTGGACATGATTCGTGGTCATTAGACCCTCAGTAAAGGTTAAAGCTTTCCAAAAGTTAATAGAATATATTGTTAAATTCTATTGAGCTTAATGTTGACAAATGATGTAAAAGTTACTGATTTAATTATTGTTATTTCAAGTGGGCCTTGTTTGCTCACTCTTGCCTTTAAAATTTCTTACAGCTAAGGTTGAAACTGGTGGTGTGCCTAGTACCAGTAAAGGGAAAGGAAAGACGAAGCAATGCTGAAGACTTGTAATAGTTGAATAGTTTATTTTCAGACTTGGTTTAAAGATTGTAATGAAGTTTATTTTATTTTTTCCGCATGAATGATTGTTTGTAAAGGTTAGTTAACCTGGGAGATTTATTTAAGTTTAATCCTGTATGGGCAGGTTTTGTTATTCAATTTTATTATAATTGGGTAGTTAGAAATGAATGTTTTGATTACGTGAACACCAAACCCTGAGGAAATGAAGTACCGGGATTTGGGGGTGTCACAGGTTGGTATCAAAGCTTTAGGTTATGAACCTTAGGTGGGGGAAAAAGCCTTAGGAAGTAACCTTTGAAAAGATAGTGGAGATAACTCTTATCGAGTTTTAAGAAAGAAGTAATAAAACACTTACGTGCTTATGTGTTTATAACTTATGTGCTCGCGAGTGTCGAGTAGAATGATTAATAACTAAAACTTTAAAATTTTGTTGTCAGGATGACTAATGTCGGAGAATCCAGTCAGGCTAGGGAGGAGGGACCTCAAATGCTTATAGAGGAGGAGCCTCGCGACATTCAGGTAGTTTGGGAACAACTATTGCCACGGGAGTTAGCCCAATTGGTCACAGTAGTTGAAGATGAGGAGGATGATGTGGAGACAGATGAGGAGGATGAGGAAGAAAGGATTCCACTTAACTCGATAACAGGCTGTATTTACGATGAGGTGCATGACCGCAACGTGGAACTTCAGGATACAGTTGAGGAATTGCAAGAGATAGTAGCTGAACAACAGACTGCAATGACACAGAAGGACGATGAGATCCTGGATCGTGAAGAACGACTGACTAACGTCGAGGAGAAATTAATACAGACTGAAGGAGAGAAAGAACAATTGATCGAGATGGTTGCTGAACTGGAGAGCAAGCTGAGAGAAGAAGTTGCTAAGAGGGCAAGAGCTGAAGATGCATATGAGGAAGCTTATCAACGAACTGGAAGAGCAGCGAGAGACGCGCAGGCAAAGAGGATGAAGATGGAAGAGATGGATAAAGTATTTAACACCGCAATTAATCGAGCTCAAGATCGGGTCATGGGATATCCGATTCAGTTCGAGACACTGCCATCATTCGTGTTAGATCGCAGAACAATGTTTCGAGTCATGGAGGAAGAACGTGATAGGGCTACGAAGTACCTTAATAGATCATCGTAAAAAAATGTGTCGGTAATGTACGTAATATGTATTGAATAATGTGTAAGTCCCTAGTGTTAGGTAACCATGGGATATGATAATAATGATGTTGTCCTGAAACTTTTGTAGTTCAGGAAAGGAATGTAGATAGCAGAGATGCTATTGTGTTATGTTTTCTGAAAGTTTATGAATAAATAAATGTTATTATTTTGTTCAAAGTGTTATGTGCTATGTGGGTATTTCTTTTATAGAGGCAAGTTAATTAGAAATACTTAAAGAAGTTGAGTAATGGTCTAATAGATGTTTTATTTTAACAGAAAATGCCTCCCAGACGTCAGCCAACACGACAGAGAACCACTGAAGGAACTAACAATAACGACAATGTTGATGCGAATCCCGTTCAACAACTAGTAACACTACTGACAGGAGCGTTGCAAAATCAACCTCAAAACCAAGGTACAACGTTTAAGGAGTTTAAGGCGGTTGGACCACCTGAATTTCGTGGGTCCATGAATCCAGTCGAAGCACAAACCTGGATTATGGAGATAGAGAAGGTGTTCGATGTCGCTAGGGTAGGGGATGATCAGAAGACTGCTTTCGCAACGTTCATGTTGAAAGCAGAAGCTAGTTATTGGTGGCAGGCTAATAAAACTCGTGAAGGGCCAGGAGTGATGACTTGGGATAGGTTCAAGGAGTTGTTTTTCGAGACCTATTTCCCGGAAAGTTCGAAGAGTCAGCTGGAAGTACAGTTTCTAGAACTGAAGCAAGGGACGATGACGGTGTCTGAATATGCCGCAAAATTCAATGAATTGGCGAGGTTTGCGCCATATCAGGTTAGCACAGATGAGCGCAAGGTGAAGAGGTTTGAACAGGGACTGAAGCCATGGTTGTACAGTAGGGTTTCTCTGTTCCAATTGAAGACGTTTGCAGCAGTGATGGAGAAAGCAGTACTCGCTGAAGGTGGAGGCGAGGCGGTGACAAAATTTAACCAGGAACAAAAGAAGAAGAAGAATGAGAATGAGGTGAAGAATGGTGGTAGTAGCAATGGAAACAATAACAATAACAACAACAACAACAACAACAACAACAACAACAACAACAACAACAACAACAACAACAACAACAAGAGGAAGTGGAATGGGAGTATGGGTACTGGAAACCAGCAAGGTAACCAGCAGAACAAAAAGTTTGAAGCATGTGCGACATGTGGAAAGTTTCACAAGGGTGCGTGCTTGATGGGAAAACGAGTTTGCTACAATTGTGGCCAGGAGGGTCACATCGCCCCAAATTGCACTCAATCAAAGAAGAATGCGTGCTTCACGTGCGGATCCAAGGATCACTTTGCTCGTGAATGTCCTAAGAAGAAGGAGGGAGTGACAACCAGAAGCAAAGGAGATAACAATGAAGGTGCGTGGGCTATTACAGGACCTGCAGCATCAATCAAACCCACAGCCAGAACCTTTAACATGACTGTGCAAGATGCTGTGCAATCAAAGGATGTAGTTTCAGGTATTATCCCAATCAATGATATTGATGCATATGTATTATTTGATTCGGGTGCTACTTGCTCGTTTATATCTGATGAATTTGCTAAGAGGTTAAAATTGCCTAGAGAAGAACTGAATTTTCCTTTGAACATAGAAATTGCGAATAAGGAAATAATCCCTGTTAGATTCGTATACAAGAACTGTAGGGTGAACATTAAGGAGAATGTCTTGTTGGTAGATTTGGTTCCGATTAGACAGGGGGAATTTGATGTAATTTTAGGAATGGATTGGTTGTTCAAATGCGGAGCGATAATTAACTGCCAAAAGAAGTGTGTAAACCTTATGACTCCGTCAAAGGTAGTATTTTATGGTAGCAAGTCGCCTAGACAAATGAAATGTCTGACGACTATGTAGGCCAAGAAATTGTTGAGTCAAGGTTGTGTGGGCTATTTAGCTTACATAGTCGATACTCAAAAGAAGGGGGTAAAGCTGGAAGAAATACCAGTAGTGAGGGAATTCGAAGACGTTTTTCCATAGGATTTGCCAGGACTTCCGCCTGACAGAGAAATTGAGTTCGTGATCGACTTAGTACCGGGAACAACATTGATATCGAAGGCCCCGTACAGAATGGCTCCGGTAGAAATGAAGGAACTAATGGTTCAATTGCAAGAGCTGCTGGACAAGAAATATATTCAACCAAGCGTATCGCCGTGGGGAGCGCCAGTTTTATTTGTGAAGAAGAAGGACGGGTCAATGCGTCTTTGCATTGATTATAGGGAGTTAAACAAAGTCACTATTAAAAACAAATACTCGTTGCCAAGAATAGATGACTTGTTTGATCAACTGAAGGGTGCTAAGTACTTTTCGAAAATAGATTTGAGAAGTGGTTATCACCAATTGAAGGTAAGAAAGGAGGATATACCACAAACGGCATTCAGAACTCGGTATGGACATTACGAGTTTCTGGTGATGTCTTTTGGTTTAACCAATGCACCTGCTGCGTTCATGGATTTGATGAACAGGGTGTTTAAACCATTCCTAGACAAGTTTGTAGTGGTATTTATTGATGACATTCTAGTGTATTCCAAAACTCAAGAAGAACACGTGGAACACTTACGTCTGACATTGGAGACACTAAGAAAGGAAAAACTGTACGCGAAGTTCTCTAAGTGCGAATTTTGGCTCGACCGTGTACAATTTTTGGGGCATGTGATTGACAAAGATGGGATCTCAGTGGATCCGTCGAAAGTGGAAGCAGTAATCAATTGGGAACAACCAAAAACACCGTCGGAAGTGAGGAGTTTCTTGGGACTGGTTGGTTATTATATAAGATTTATTCAAGATTTTTCTAAGATAGCCACTCCTCTAACAAATTTGACAAGAAAAATTGTAAAATTCGTTTGGACGGAGAAGTGCGAAGAGAGTTTCCAAAATTTGAAGAAGAAGTTAAGTGTCGCACCTGTATTGACTTTGCCAGATAATACAGAAAATTTTGTGGTATATAGTGACGCCTCACATAAAGGGTTGGGTTGTGTTCTTATGCAGAACGGCAAAGTTATTGCCTATGCATCAAGACAATTGAAGGATTATGAGAAGGGGTATCCGACTCATGATTTGGAATTGGCTGCAGTGGTGTTTGCTCTAAAAATATGGAGACACTATCTTTATGGAGAGAAATGTGAGATCTACACAGACCACAAAAGTCTGAAGTATATTTTCACTCAGAAGGATTTGAACATGCGTCAAAGAAGGTGGATGGAATTAATAAAAGATTACGATTGTGAGATCTTTTATCATCCGGGTAAAACGAATGTAGTGGCAGATGCTTTAAGCAGGAAAGGTCGGGAGAAGTTGATGCTGATAACAACTCAAAAGGAGCTCATTTCAGCAATGACAAAATTGGAGTTGGAAATCAAATTTCCAAAAGAATCTGGCGAACAACTATTCCAGATAGAAGCTGATCTAACTTTAGTGAAAAAAG
Organism: Panax notoginseng; assembly: GCA_016801055.1. Taxonomy (NCBI): domain Eukaryota; kingdom Viridiplantae; phylum Streptophyta; class Magnoliopsida; order Apiales; family Araliaceae; genus Panax; species Panax notoginseng. The sequence continues at coordinate 66,497,485 of CM029014.1, read as the reverse complement.
TGAAAATTGCTCAATTACAATATGGAGAGTGTGGAAAAATCAAAGAGAATTTGGGTGAAGGTGGAGATGTAAAATACAAGGTCGATACCGAAGGTTTACTACGGTTCGATGGACGAATTTGGGTTCCAGCAGTGCTAGAGCTGAAAGAAGAAATTCTGACTGAAGCTCATAGCTCAAAGTATTCAATTCATCCAGGAAGCACGAAAATGTATCAGGATTTGCGCCGACATTTTTGGTGGCCAAATATGAAAAGAGATGTTGCTGAATGCGTAGCGAAATACTTTACATGTCAGAGAGTAAAAGCCGAACATCAAAGACCCAGCGGATTACTCCAACCGTTAGAAATACCGGAATGGAAGTGGGAACACATCACAATGGATTTTGTGGTGGGTCTTCCAACTACTCAGAGAGGATGCGATGCGATTTGGGTAATAGTGGACAGACTGACGAAATCAGCGCACTTTTTACCAATAAAGATTAGATTCAATCTTGATCAGTTGGCAAGATTGTACATTAAGGAGATCGTTTCGAGGCACGGAGTGCCAGTATCAATTGTGTCTGATAGAGATCCCCGGTTTACATCGAATTTCTAGAAGAGACTACAAGAATGTATGGGAACACAGTTGCGAATGAGTATGGCTTATCATCCACAAACAGATGGCCAAAGCGAACGAACAATTCAGACATTGGAAGATATGCCGAGAGCATGTGTCATGGTATTTAAAGGAAGCTGGGAAGATCAACTACCATTGGTGAAATTTTTTACAACAACAGTTATCACGCGAGCATCGGCATGCCACCTTACGAGGCATTGTACGGCAGAAAGTGCAGAACCCCACTATGTTGGGATGAAGTCGGTGAACGCCAACTGTTAGGACCAGAACTGGTACAACAAACTGCTGATGTTGTCAAACTCATCAGGACAAGACTGGTCGCAGCTCAAGACAGACAGAAAAAGTATGCTGATCAACACAGACAAGATCGTACATTTGACGTAGGAACTTTTGTATTCTTAAAAGTTTCTCCCTAGAAGGGGAAAATTCCTTTCGGTAAAAAGGGAAAGCTAAGTCCGAGGTTTATTGGACCCTTTGAAGTGCTGCGAAGAGTGGGAGAAGTGGCTTACGAGGTAGCTCTACCTCCAGAGTTGGAAAATATTCATAATATTTTTCATATTTCGGTGTTACGACCATATAAACCCGACTACAAACATGTGATTGAGTATGAACCATTGCAGTTCGAGAAAGATTTGTCTTATGAAGAGGTTCCTATCCAGATAGTCGACAGGAAAGAACAAGTGCTCAGGAATAAAGTGATACCTTTTGTGAAGGTGATATGGAGAAACCACAACGCTGAAGAAGCTACGTGGGAACTCGAAGAGAAAATGTTGAAGGAATACCCTGAGTTATTTGTTTAATCTGTGTCTTCGATTCTGGGGACAGAATCTTTGTAAGTAGGGAAGAATGTAACGAATGATTTGTTTGAATTGTGATTCTGAGGACAGAATCCTTGTAAGGAAGGAATGATGTAACATTCCATAATTTTAAAGTGTGATATTAAATATTTATTGATTTATTTAAGTATTTAATAAAATTGTTATTGTTGAATAAATAATTGTTCAATTTGAGGGATGTGGTTTATTTAATTATTTGTTGAATAAATAATTAAATATTAAATATTAAATATTTATTGGCAATATTAAATATTTATTGAATTATATGGAAATTTGAGTTGATGTGATTTGATTAATTATTTGTTGAGTAAATAATTAAGGAGCTAAATAAATTAATTGTTATGAGGTTATATACCAAATTTATTTAATAAATAAGCTAGAGAGCTTATAGTGATTTTAAATAGGTAATAATATTTTAAATGGGAAATTATAATTTAAAATATTAGTTGGTTAAATAAAATTATAGTTATAAAAGAAATTATAATTATATGATAATGATTTATGTGTCAAAGTAATTTAGTAGATTAATGTTTTAATTGATTTATTTAATTAAATAAAGGGTGATTAATAACCTTGTTATAAAGGAGTTATTAAAATAAATTAAAAGAGTTTAATTTAGTTTTGCCAAACATGCCTTATTGTATAATAAGTCTTTAATCTAATAGTGTTTTAGCAAACAAGGTAGATTAATCCATTTGTTTTAATTCAATTTACCAAACAAGGAGTAAGGATTAATGGGTTATTTTATTAAGCTTAACCAAACAAGCCTTATGGCTTTTGATTTTCAAAATAAAAATAACTGATGTCAATTATGTGAGAGTTATATTATATATTTAATATATACATTATATCTTATATGTTATATTATAATACGTAAGATAGAGGAGAGAGGTTAGAGAGAAAGAAAGAAAAACACAGAGGAAGAAGAAGAAGAAAAGAAGAAAAAAATTAAGAGATTTTTAGAGAGATTGAGTGTTTATTTTTTAGGTTTTGGAGAAAAGTGATAATCAAAGAGTTAGGACCGTCATCTTCTTCATAATCCAAGGTAGGCCATCTTCTTCTTTACAAAACTCTAAAAGTTTTTTTCTTCCCAAAAAGTCTCTGTGAAAAATTTATGAAAAGAAATTTTGTTGTTTTGGTTATAAGTTTATATAATTAGCAATTGTAGATGTGTTTCATGAGTTATGCATGATTATATAGAGTTTAATTCATGAATGTATATATTATGAAGAAATTATTTTACAGAGAATTTTATGAATGAGAATGGGTTATTTTTAAAATGGAAATTAAGGTTTAATTGGTTGTGTTTTGGTAAATTGATTGTTAGAATTGTTAGAATAGGTAGAATCATAATCATGATAGTTAGAAATTTCTATTTTGATTGAATAACAAAATCACGGTGGTAATTTTAATGAAAAATAATATCAATAATGGAGTTTTGCCAAAAACCTTGAAATTAGGTGTTTTATAGTTGATGTTTAGGCAAATTATGAATAGAAACACGTTAGGAATTGTCACAATGTGTTTGTATGAAGTTTATGTGCAAAATAGAGTGTAACTAGTCTATTAGATTTGAGCTTTTTGGCCAATTTGGCTTTTTCTTTCATGGTTGCCGAAGCTGTCAGTCGACGCTGACAGTTCGCGCCGCGGCGCGGCCCAGCAGTTCATTGCTGGCGCCGCAGCGCCATCACCATGACGTAAGCGGCCTGTTGCACAATCACTGCACCGCAGCGCCGGCTCATAGTATAATCGCTGAGCCGCAGCGCCGACTCCGCGCCGCAGTGCGAGCCACAGTACAAACTGTGGCGCCGCGGCGCGGCTTGGCAGAACTGTCTGACAGTTTTGTTTAAATGTATAAAACTTGAAAATAAATGTTATGTATTTATTATAATAATGTTAAATGATAATTTCAGTATTATTAGACTATGAAATATCATGTTATTAAGTATTATCTACTTGAAATATAATTGATTATGTGAATGGGTAATTCAACCCATATGAGGAATGTAATTGTTTATATAAATGTACAATGTTGGTTAGGACTAATTATGTCAATATGACATATGTTTAGGGTATCAATTCAAGTGGTAAAAGTGTAGCTTGTGCTAAAGGCAAGTTTCCTAAACCTACCTTTTACATTGAGCAAGTTTCTAAGCCTTAACTTTTGATATTTAGCAAGTTCTTTATTGTATAAGTTTTCTAATCATTGGTGTTATTGAACTAATTATTATTTCAATTTCGATTATCATATAATGGTGTAAATTTATTTGGAGCAAGTTATTCTTGTACTTAACTTGTGGTTTAGCATGTACAATTATATACATGTTGTGGATGTTTATTATTCAATTAACCTTGTCTTATTATTGTTCAAGCAAGGTAGGTTATAATTATTCAAATTGTATGCTATTAGATTATCCCAAAAGCATGATGTCAATTTATAAACATCAATTAAACTATGATTATTCCATAGTATACAATTATGTCGTTGTAATCAACTAAACCTTAGTTGATTACCGTTGAATTCTAAATTACCCCATGATGTATCCAAACCAAACTCACTTTGGTACGGACTTGTATTCTAAATACTGAGAAGAACAACTCTTTTATAAGAGGTTACGCTTAGCGTTGAAATGGTTGTGCACAATACATTGTACGAAGGGTTGATCCCCTTAAGTACGTGAAGTCCTTATAGTCTTATGACTGTTAAATTTTAAGTTGAAAAATTACTTATAACTGTGGACATGATTCGTGGTCATTAGACCCTCAGTAAAGGTTAAAGCTTTCCAAAAGTTAATAGAATATATTGTTAAATTCTATTGAGCTTAATGTTGACAAATGATGTAAAAGTTACTGATTTAATTATTGTTATTTCAAGTGGGCCTTGTTTGCTCACTCTTGCCTTTAAAATTTCTTACAGCTAAGGTTGAAACTGGTGGTGTGCCTAGTACCAGTAAAGGGAAAGGAAAGACGAAGCAATGCTGAAGACTTGTAATAGTTGAATAGTTTATTTTCAGACTTGGTTTAAAGATTGTAATGAAGTTTATTTTATTTTTTCCGCATGAATGATTGTTTGTAAAGGTTAGTTAACCTGGGAGATTTATTTAAGTTTAATCCTGTATGGGCAGGTTTTGTTATTCAATTTTATTATAATTGGGTAGTTAGAAATGAATGTTTTGATTACGTGAACACCAAACCCTGAGGAAATGAAGTACCGGGATTTGGGGGTGTCACAGGTTGGTATCAAAGCTTTAGGTTATGAACCTTAGGTGGGGGAAAAAGCCTTAGGAAGTAACCTTTGAAAAGATAGTGGAGATAACTCTTATCGAGTTTTAAGAAAGAAGTAATAAAACACTTACGTGCTTATGTGTTTATAACTTATGTGCTCGCGAGTGTCGAGTAGAATGATTAATAACTAAAACTTTAAAATTTTGTTGTCAGGATGACTAATGTCGGAGAATCCAGTCAGGCTAGGGAGGAGGGACCTCAAATGCTTATAGAGGAGGAGCCTCGCGACATTCAGGTAGTTTGGGAACAACTATTGCCACGGGAGTTAGCCCAATTGGTCACAGTAGTTGAAGATGAGGAGGATGATGTGGAGACAGATGAGGAGGATGAGGAAGAAAGGATTCCACTTAACTCGATAACAGGCTGTATTTACGATGAGGTGCATGACCGCAACGTGGAACTTCAGGATACAGTTGAGGAATTGCAAGAGATAGTAGCTGAACAACAGACTGCAATGACACAGAAGGACGATGAGATCCTGGATCGTGAAGAACGACTGACTAACGTCGAGGAGAAATTAATACAGACTGAAGGAGAGAAAGAACAATTGATCGAGATGGTTGCTGAACTGGAGAGCAAGCTGAGAGAAGAAGTTGCTAAGAGGGCAAGAGCTGAAGATGCATATGAGGAAGCTTATCAACGAACTGGAAGAGCAGCGAGAGACGCGCAGGCAAAGAGGATGAAGATGGAAGAGATGGATAAAGTATTTAACACCGCAATTAATCGAGCTCAAGATCGGGTCATGGGATATCCGATTCAGTTCGAGACACTGCCATCATTCGTGTTAGATCGCAGAACAATGTTTCGAGTCATGGAGGAAGAACGTGATAGGGCTACGAAGTACCTTAATAGATCATCGTAAAAAAATGTGTCGGTAATGTACGTAATATGTATTGAATAATGTGTAAGTCCCTAGTGTTAGGTAACCATGGGATATGATAATAATGATGTTGTCCTGAAACTTTTGTAGTTCAGGAAAGGAATGTAGATAGCAGAGATGCTATTGTGTTATGTTTTCTGAAAGTTTATGAATAAATAAATGTTATTATTTTGTTCAAAGTGTTATGTGCTATGTGGGTATTTCATTTATAGAGGCAAGTTAATTAGAAATACTTAAAGAAGTTGAGTAATGGTCTAATAGATGTTTTATTTTAACAGAAAATGCCTCCCAGACGTCAGCCAACACGACAGAGAACCACTGAAGGAACTAACAATAACGACAATGTTGATGCGAATCCCGTTCAACAACTAGTAACACTACTGACAGGAGCGTTGCAAAATCAACCTCAAAACCAAGGTACAACGTTTAAGGAGTTTAAGGCGGTTGGACCACCTGAATTTCGTGGGTCCATGAATCCAGTCGAAGCACAAACCTGGATTATGGAGATAGAGAAGGTGTTCGATGTCGCTAGGGTAGGGGATGATCAGAAGACTGCTTTCGCAACGTTCATGTTGAAAGCAGAAGCTAGTTATTGGTGGCAGGCTAATAAAACTCGTGAAGGGCCAGGAGTGATGACTTGGGATAGGTTCAAGGAGTTGTTTTTCGAGACCTATTTCTCGAAAAGCTCGAAGAGTCAGCTGGAAGTACAGTTTCTAGAACTGAAGCAAGGGACGATGACGGTGTCTGAATATGCCGCAAAATTCAATGAATTGGCGAGGTTTGCGCCATATCAGGTTAGCACAGATGAGCGTAAGGCGAAGAGGTTTGAACAGGGACTGAAGCCATGGTTGTTCAGTAGGGTTTCCCTGTTCCAATTGAAGACGTTTGCAGCAGTGATGGAGAAAGCAGTACTCACTGAAGGTGGAGGCGAGGCGGTGACAAAATTTAACCAAGAACAAAAGAAGAAGAAAAATGAGAATGAGGTGAAGAATGGTGGTAGTAGCAGTGGAAACAACAACAACAACAACAACAACAACAACAACAACAACAACAACAACAACAACAACAACAAGAGGAAGTGAAATGGGAGTATGGGTACTGGAAACCAGCAAGGTAACCAGCAGAACAAAAAGTTTGAAGCATGTGCGACATGTGGAAAGTTTCACAAGGGTGCGTGCTTGATGGGAAAACGAGTTTGCTACAATTGTGGCCAGGAGGGTCACATCGCCCCAAATTGCACTCAATCAAAGAAGAATGCGTGCTTCACGTGCGGATCCAAGGATCACTTTACTCGTGAATGTCCTAAGAAGAAGGAGGGAGTGACAACTAAAGGAGATAATAATGGAGGTGTGTGGGCTATTACAGGACCTGCAGCATCAATCAAACCCACAGCCAGAACCTTTAACATGACTGTGCAAGATGATGTGCAATCAAAGGATGTAGTTTCAGGTATTATCCCAATCAATGATATTGATGCATATGTATTATTTGATTCGGGTGCTACTTGCTCGTTTATATCTGATGAATTTGCTAAGAGGTTAGAATTGCCTAGAGAAGAACTGAATTTTCCTTTGAACATAGAAATTGCGAATAAGGAAATAATCCCTGTTAGATTCGTATACAAGAACTGTAGGGTGAACATTAAGGAGAATGTCTTGTTGGTAGATTTGGTTCCGATTAGACTGGGGGAATTTGATGTAATTTTGGGAATGGATTGGTTGTTCAAATGCGGAGCGGTAATTGACTGCCAAAAGAAGTGTGTAAACCTTATGACTCCGTCAAAGGTAGTATTTTATGGTAGCAAGTCGCCTAGACAAATGAAATGTCTGACGACTATGCAGGCCAAGAAATTGTTGAGTCAAGGTTGTGTGGGCTATTTAGCTTACATAGTCGATACTCAAAAGAAGGGGGTAAAGCTGGAAGAAATACCAGTAGTGAGGGAATTCGAAGACGTTTTTCCAGAGGATTTGCCAGGACTTCCGCCTGACAGAGAAATTGAGTTCGTGATCGACTTAGTACCGGGAACAGCACCGATATCGAAGGCCCCGTACAGAATGGCTCCGGTAGAAATGAAGGAACTAATGGTTCAATTGCAAGAGCTGCTGGACAAGAAATATATTCAACCAAGCGTATCGCCGTGGGGAGCGCCAGTTTTATTTGTGAAGAAGAAGGACGGGTCAATGCGTCTTTGCATTGATTATAGGGAGTTAAACAAAGTCACTATTAAAAACAAATACCCGTTGCCAAGAATAGATGACTTGTTTGATCAACTGAAGGGTGCTAAGTACTTTTCGAAAATAGATTTGAGAAGTGGTTATCACCAATTGAAGGTAAGAAAGGAGGATATACCACGAACGACATTCAGAACTCGGTATGGACATTACGAGTTTCTGGTGATGTCTTTTGGTTTAACCAATGCACCTGCTGCGTTCATGGATTTGATGAACAGGGTGTTTAAACCATTCCTAGACAAGTTTGTAGTGGTATTTATTGATGACATTCTAGTGTATTCCAAAACTCAAGAAGAACACGTGGAACACTTACGTCTGACATTGGAGATAAGAAAGGAAAAACTATACGCGAAGTTCTCTAAGTGCGAATTTATGCTCGACCGTGTACAATTTTTGGGGCATGTGATTGACAAAGATGGGATCTCAGTGGATCCGTCGAAAGTGGAAGCAGTAATCAATTGGGAACAACCAAAAACACCGTCGGAAGTGAGGAGTTTCTTGGGACTGGCTGGTTATTATAGAAGATTTATTCAAGATTTTTCTAAGATAGCCACTCCTCTAACAAATTTGACAAGAAAAATTGTAAAATTCGTTTGGACGGAGAAGTGCGAAGAGAGTTTCCAAAATTTGAAGAAGAAGTTAAGTGTGGCACCTGTATTGACTTTGCCAAATAATACAGGAAATTTTGTGGTATATAGTGATGCCTTACATAAAGGGTTGGGTTGTGTTCTTATGCAGAACGGCAAAGTTATTGCCTATGCATCAAGACAATTGAAGGATTATGAGAAGGGGTATCCGACTCATGATTTGGAATTGGCTGCAGTGGTGTTTGCTCTAAAAATATGGAGACACTATCTTTATGGAGAGAAATGTGAGATCTACACAGACCACAAAAGTCTGAAGTATATTTTCACTCAGAAGGATTTGAACATGCGTCAAAGAAGGTGGATGGAATTAATAAAAGATTACGATTGTGAGATCTTTTATCATCCGGGTAAAGTGAATGTAGTGGCAGATGCTTTAAGCGGGAAAGGTCGGGAGAAGTTGATGCTGATAACAACTCAAAAGGAGCTCATTTCAGCAATGACAAAATTGGAGTTGGAAATCAAATTTCCAAAAGAATCTGACGAACAACTATTCCAGATAGAAGCTGATCTAACTTTAGTGAACAAAGTGAAAATTGCTCAATTACAAGATGGAGAGTGTGGAAAAATCAAAGAGAATTTGGGTGAAGGCAGAGATGTAAAATACAAGGTCGATACCGAAGGTTTACTACGGTTCGATGGATGAATTTGGGTTCCAGCAGTGCTAGAGCTGAAAGAATAAATTCTGACTGAAGCTCATAGCTCAAAGTATTCAATTCATCCAGGAAGCACGAAAATGTATCAGGATTTGCGCCGACATTTTTGGTGGCCAAATATGAAAAGAGATGTTGCTGAATGCGTAGCGAAATACTTTACATGTCAGAGAGTAAAAGCCGAACATCAAAGACCCAGCGGATTACTCCAACCGTTAGAAATACCGGAATGGAAGTGGGAACACATCACAATGGATTTTGTGGTGGGTCTTCCAACTACTCAGAGAGGATGCGATGCGATTTGGGTAATAGTGGACAGACTGACGAAATCAGCGCACTTTTTACCAATAAAGATTAGATTCAATCTTGATCAGTTGGCAAGATTGTACATTAAGGAGATCGTTTCGAGGCACGGAGTGCCAGTATCAATTGTGTCTGATAGAGATCCGCGGTTTACATCAAATTTCTGGAAGAGACTACAAGAATGTATGAGAACACAGTTGCGAATGAGTACGGCTTATCATCCACAAACAGATGGCCAAAGCGAACGAACAATTCAGACATTGGAAGATATGCTGAGAGCATGTGTCATGGACTTTAAAGGAAGCTGGGAAGATCAACTACCATTGGTGGAATTTTCTTACAAAAACAGTTATCACGCGAGCATCGGCATGCCACCTTACGAGGCATTGTACGGCAGAAAGTGCAGAACCCCACTATGTTGGGATGAAGTCGGTGAACGCCAACTGTTAGGACCAGAACTGGTACAACAAACTGCTGATGTTGTCAAACTCATCAGGACAAGACTGGTCGCAGCTCAAGACAGACAGAAAAAGTATGCTGATCAACACAGACAAGATCGTACATTTGACGTAAGAACTTTTGTATTCTTAAAAGTTTCTCCCTGGAAGGGGAAAATTCCTTTCGGTAAAAAGGGAAAGCTAAGTCCGAGGTTTATTGGACCCTTTGAAGTGCTGCGAAGAGTGGGAGAAGTGGCTTACGAGGTAGCTCTACCTCCAGAGTTGGAAAATATTCATAATATTTTTCATATTTCGGTGTTACGACCATATAAACCCGACTACAAACATGTGATTGAGTATGAACCATTGCAGTTCGAGAAAGATTTGTCTTATGAAGAGGTTCCTATCCAGATAGTCGACAGGAAAGAACAAGTGCTCAGGAATAAAGTGATACCTTTTGTGAAGGTGATATGGAGAAACCACAACGCTGAAGAAGCTACGTGGGAACTCGAAGAGAAAATGTTGAAGGAATACCCTGAGTTATTTGTTTAATCTATGTCTTCAATTCTGGGGACAGAATCTTTGTAAGTAGGGAAGAATGTAACGAATGATTTGTTTGAATTGTGATTCTGAGGACAGAATCCTTGTAAGGAGGGAATGATGTAACATTCCATAATTTTAAAGTGTGATATTAAATATTTATTGATTTATTTAAGTATTTAATAAAATTGTTATTGTTGAATAAATAATTGTTCAATTTGAGGGTTGTGGTTTATTTAATTATTTGTTGAATAAATAATTAAATATTAAATATTAAATATTTATTGGTAATATTAAATATTTATTGAATTATATGGCAATTTGAGTTGATGTGATTTAATTAATTATTTGTTGAGTAAATAATTAAGGAGCTAAATAAATTAATTGTTATGAGGTTATATACCAAATTTATTTAATAAATAAGCTAGAGAGCTTATAGTGATTTTAAATAGGTAATAATATTTTAAATGGGAAATTATAATTTAAAATATTAGTTGGTTAAATAAAATTATAGTTATAAAAGAAATTATAATTATATGATAATGATTTATGTGTCAAAGTAATTTAGTAGATTAATGTTTTAATTGATTTATTTAATTAAATAAAGGGTGATTAATAACCTTGTTATAAAGGAGTTATTAAAATAAATTAAAAGAGTTTAATTTAGTTTTGCCAAACATGCCTTATTGTATAATAAGTCTTTAATCTAATAGTGTTTTAGCAAACAAGGTATAAGGATTAATCCATTTGTTTTAATTCAATTTACCAAACAAGGAGTAAGGATTAATGGGTTATTTTATTAAGCTTAACCAAACAAGCCTTATGGCTTTTGATTTTCAAAATAAAAATAACTGATGTCAATTATGTGAGAGTTATATTATATATTTAATATATACATTATATCTTATATGTTATATTATAATACGTAAGATAGAGGAGAGAGGTTAGAGAGAAAGAAAGAAAAACACAGAGGAAGAAGAAGAAGAAAAGAAGAAAAAAAATTAAGAGATTTTTAGAGAGATTGAGTGTTTATTTTTCAGGTTTTGGAGAAAAGTGATAATCAAAGAGTTAGGACCATCATCTTCTTCATAATCCAAGATAGGTCATCTTCTTCTTTACAAAACTCTAAAAGTTTTTTTCTTCCCAAAAAGTCTCTGTGAAAAATTTATGAAAAGAAATTTTGTTGTTTTGGTTATAAGTTTATATAATTAGCAATTGTAGATGTGTTTCATGAGTTATGCATGATTATATAGAGTTTAATTCATGTATGTATATATTATGAAGAAATTGTTTTACAGAGAATTTTATGAATGAGAATGGGTTATTTTTAAAATGGAAATTAAGGTTTAATTGGTTGTGTTTTGATAAATTGATTGTTAGAATTGTTAGAATAGGTAGAATCATAATCATGATAGTTAGAAATTTCTATTTTGATTGAATAACAAAATCACAGTGGTAATTTTAATGAAAAATAATATCAATAATGGAGTTTTGCCAAAAACCTTGAAATTAGGTGTTTTATAGTTGATGTTTAGGCAAATTATGAATAGAAACACGTTAGGAATTGTCACAATGTGTTTGTATGAAGTTTATGTGCAAAATAGAGTGTAACTAGTCTATTAGATTTGAGCTTTTTGGCCAATTTGGCTTTTTCTTTCATGGTTGCCGAAGCTGTCAGTCGACGCTGACAGTTCGCGCCGCGGCGCGGCCCAGCAGTTCATTGCTGGCGCCGCAGCGCCATCACCATGACGTAAGCGGCCTGTTGCACAATCACTGCACTGCAGCGCCGGCTCATAGTATAATCGCTGAGCCGCAGCGCCGACTCCGCGCCGCAATGCGAGCCACAGTACAAACTGTGGCGCAGCGGCGCGGCTTGGCAGAACTGTCTGACAGTTTTGTTTAAATGTATAAAACTTGAAAATAAATGTTATGTATTTATTATAATAATGTTAAATGATAATTTCAGTATTATTAGACTATGAAATATCATGTTATTAAGTATTATCTACTTGAAATATAATTGATTATGTGAATGGGTAATTCAACCCATATGAGGAATGTAATTGTTTATATAAATGTACAATGTTGGTTAGGACTAATTATGTCAATATGACATATGTTTAGGGTATCAATTCAAGTGGTAAAAGTGTAGCTTGTGCTAAAGGCAAGTTTCCTAAACCTACCTTTTACATTGAGCAAGTTTCTAAGCCTTAACTTTTGATATTTAGCAAGTTCTTTATTGTATAAGTTTTCTAATCATTGGTGTTATTGAACTAATTATTATTTCAATTTCGATTATCATATAATGGTGTAAATTTATTTGGAGCAAGTTATTCTTGTACTTAACTTGTGGTTTAGCATGTACAATTATATACATGTTGTGGATGTTTATTATTCAATTAACCTTGTCTTATTATTGTTCAAGCAAGGTAGGTTATAATTATTCAAATTGTATGCTATTAGATTATCCCAAAAGCATGATGTCAATTTATAAACATCAATTAAACTATGATTATTCCATAGTATACAATTATGTCGTTGTAATCAACTAAACCTTAGTTGATTACCGTTGAATTCTAAATTACCCCATGATGTATCCAAAGTAAACTCACTTTGGTACGGACTTGTATTCTAAATACTGAGAAGAACAACTCTTTTATAAGAGGTTACGCTTAGCGTTGAAATGGTTGTGCACAATACATTGTACGAAGGGTTGATCCCCCTAAGTACGTGAAGTACTTATAGATAAGACTGTTAAAGTTTAAGTTGAAAAATTACTTATAACTGTGGACATGATTCGTGGTCATTAGACCCTCAGTAAAGGTTAAAGCTTTCCAAAAGTTAATAGAATATATTGTTAAATTCTATTGAGCTTAATGTTGACAAATGATGTAAAAGTTACTGATTTAATTATTGTTATTTCAAGTGGGCCTTGTTTGCTCACTCTTGCCTGTAAAATTTTTTACAGCTAAGGTTGAAACTGGTGGTGTGCCTAGTACCAGTAAAGGGAAAGGAAAGACGAAGCAATGCTGAAGACTTGTAATAGTTGGATAGTTTATTTTCAGACTTGGTTTAAAGATTGTAATGAAGTTTATTTTATTTTTTCCGCATGAATGATTGTTTGTAAAGGTTAGTTAACCTGGGAGATTTATTTATGTTTAATCCTGTATGGGCAGGTTTTATTATTCAATTTTATTATAATTGGGTAGTTAGAAATGAATGTTTTGATTACGTGAACACCAAACCCTGAGGAAATGAAGTACCGGGATTTGGGGGTGTCACAGCAGTGCCAGTGCAGGGCAATACCCAGAAATGAGATTTTAACTACTTAGCTCTTGGGAGAAATGTAAGGAAAGATAAAGAACATAATGTTCAACTAATGTAACACTTAATCAAGTGTCTTAAACCTTTAATAAAGGTTGAACGAAAAGATTAAACGAGATTAAAAGATAAAGAATGTAAACTTGGGTTACGGAACCGATAGCCGGGGACCGTAGTCGTAATGAACGAACATGAGGGATTGCTATGATTGTGATTCCTTAGATGTTGAGTGATGAAGGTAATGAATAACATTTCGATGTTATGGCATGGCATTGTAGGATGAACGTAAAGCGTATAGACGCTGTGAACGCAATGTTGTTGCGAAGAACGATCGGTCTTAGCATACAACGAACAGTATGGCTTTGACATTAAGAAAGAATAATGAACATGGGGTTCATGGGATGGATAACAATTGAAAGCGATTAAAACCTTGAATAAAGGTTGAATGAGAGATTAAGAGACGAGCAACGTGAACGTTGAATACGTAAATGATCCTTGTGAATTGTATTCGCGTTTGGCGAACGTTCTAAGTATACCCTGGTGGTATGACATAAACGTTGATGAAGGTAGTAAGTAAGATACGAATGGTATCAAGAGAGCCGTAACGAACGATAATAAGATTACTGAAAGCCGAATATAAGTCGGATGAGAATAATAGAATGAAAAGTAAGCGCTGAACACTTTAACCAGCGTAATGGTTGAGTGTAAGCGAGTGTTAAACGGGTAAAACCTACACTCCGTGTATGGTTTAACCGTAAGGTATTAGAAGACTAAGTTTAGCCGTGAACGGTGAAGAAATTAAGTTGAAGATAATAATGTATAACGTTATGAAGCCGAGTTAATAAGTATAACTTGGATAAACGTTCTGAGTGGAAGGAACTGGACGTTTTAAGATATGAATAAATTCATATGAAATGGTTAACGCTATGACCTCATAGTATTGACATTGAATGATCGTTCCGAGTGTACAAAAGACTGTATGACTTAGACGATAAAGAATGAATCCTGAGGTATGGCATTTAGTTGCCAGAAAGCCGTAAGGAATATGAATTTGACTTAACGAACATTATAGTTTAATAGTTCGTATAAGTTAAGAGAAAGTTAGGTTGTGGTACAATCGTAACCTTTGATGGTTGACATATGGGAGTTGGGCTAAACAATTCCTTCAGAGAGCGAAGGTATATACAAAACTGGCAACCGATCTAACTCACTGTGATGGCAGTGTAGATGAGACGGGAACTTGTTTGTTGGTTGTTTGTGGGAAACCACTCAGAGTACCATATGGACTACTAGCAGAGAAGCGATGTGTACTGAGTCCTAAGAGAAGTATAAGAAGAAGATAAGAATGTAAATCATCAAAGATGATAAATGTATGAATAAGACATCTCAGTATGTCATGAAGCCGTAATCTGGTAATGAAAGTTAGTCGCGTAAGCTTAAATTACAAGAACGCGAACCTTAAAAAGTAAAGTTAAGTAAACCAATTCGTAAGTCAAGTATATGACTAATTGGTGTACGTGTTATTTTCGTATGTGTTACATAGGAATGGGAATGAGCAGTTCAGCGTAAGCTGTAGCTGTGCGTAAGGCAAGTTTCCTAACTTCATTCATATTTTAAATGAATGCTAGTTTCTAAAACTTCTCAGATGTTGAACTTGAGAAGTTCTGTCTATGTGCGAATGTGCGATATTTGTGCAAGGTGGTAGAATGTATAAGGCCTTGTGCCACAATGTGAGCACTTCGGTATTTCTATGAAATGAACTGTTTTGTGATCAAACTGTTTAATACAAGTATGCTCGGTTTATTCATAAACCGTTATTGTTAAGTCTGTGCTGATGATTCTAGCCAGACAGAATGTATATGAAAAAGGTAGAAGAATGAAAGTATTTCAAAGTGAAAGTGAGTATGGTTTTAAGATGATAGGAATCGAGATTATTCCTATTATTCAAGCTGCGTCATAACCTTTGTTCGGTTATTGAAGTTCTAAAGAAATGTTTGAATTCTGAACTTGTTTGTTCAAACTGTGATGACTTGCTGGGCAATTGAATGCTCACACTTGCTTTAAATGAAAAATATTTTCAGCGAATGATGTTAGAAAGAACTTAAGGATCCCGTAAAGATCAAGCTAAGCGGTATTCCGACGAAGTGCCATTCAGTATGTGAATGTGTGTGAAGATCAAGTGAAGACTTGTAATGTAGAAAGAAGAAAATTAAACTATAGACTAGTTTAATGAACTGTATGTATCCTTGGTGGCGGATAAAAGTCACTCTTGTAAGATGAAAAGAATAATATAATTATCATTATTTGTAATGAAAAATGTTATAAGGTTTTGAGAACTTGGGAATTGAGAATGTATGTTGTTATATTTTAATATATAATGATGTATGTTGGATGAATGATGTACTCGTGACGTACGGAATCTGGGTGTGAAGATAGACCGGATTTCGGGACGTTACAATGATATAGTCATATACATATTTGATTATATGTGACCTAATGTAAAGGCATTATGTGATCATGTATTGTAGAGACTTGAAAGACTTGAACATAAAGTTAATATACGGTAGCAGACGCTAAAGGCAAGTATTCTAACTCTTGTTTCAGTTCAATCTGAACAAGTTTAAGATTCATGTATTATTTCGCATGAATTGAGGTATGTTGAGGTTAAAGCCAATCCCTTTGGCTAGACTTGATAATCTACTCTTGTATTATCAAATGTTGCTATCTTTTGTCAATTACTTGATATGGTTTTCAAAAGAAGACTGAAATGTTAAACAAATGTTTTGTCAGTAAAACGACAGGCACTTGAGGTTGCCAAATGATCAAACATACATACGTTTAATGGATGTAGTGTTGATCAACATAGAGTACAATAGGCTGATCACCTAGAAGTGCTCGTAAGTAATATCGGGCTTACAGAATTCGTTCCTGGTTGTCCTTTTTCAATAAAGAATGAATACTCGAGGTCTCTGACCGGAGTGAATGTTTTACTAAATATTGTTGTTATTGTAAAACATTTTGAAAGAAAAGATGAAGTGTTACTTTGAATTATCAATAGTACTTCATCACTATTGTTCAGTTATTGAAGATATACGATTTGTATGTGTCAAGTATGTTGTTATTAAATTGTTATACTTGTTGAGCTAGCCATGCTCACTCTTGCTTGAACCATATGAATGCAGCTAAGACTGAACGTCCCGAAGGATCAAAAAGGGATAAAGGAAAAGCTAAGGCAGATTGTTAAGCTGTCTTGTAATAGTATAGGTCTATTGTTGTAATGTAACTGATATTATGACAAAGAACCTTTGTAATGGGTATAGAACCTGGGAATTGTAAATATTACTTTAATATATAGAAGTTATATTCGTTCTTTGAGACTTTTCAATTGAATGAATGTATGAATGTTGTACAGTATTGCACCATCTGTCGGGTTGGAAGATACCCGGATTTAGGGGCGCTACACAGTAGGTAAGGTGGCAGACTGCAGTGTCAGAAGAGTGAAAAATGGGATGTCATGTCACATCTGCAGTCTGCACCAAATAACTCGAGATCTACGAAGCAATTCAAATAGCTTTCAACGGCTATATTCCAACAGGAAGATTATATATCAGCCAAAGCTTCAAAGATCAAGAGTTATTGAGTTGAAGGATCGTTGGGTTGTTGGAATGCTATATTGTTGACTCTACGAGTTCCACCAGAGCTGAACAGAACAAGTCTCAGTGACAGTGAGACTACGAATGTGGAAGTGAAGCAGATTTGAAGAATGACTTGAACAGACTAAAGCTTCGCTCAACAAGGATGAGAATGCCACTGAAGATGGAAGCTAAGCTGAGAATCGAGAAGGCCAAGAAGATAGCATTAAGAAAAGTGGTAGAGCACAAAGAAGATCAAGAGAGCCACTTTACGAAGCACCATGAACCAAAAGCTGAAATAGAACAGATGCAAAACCATGTCTGCATTTCAAGAAAGGTTCAGAGAATGCTAAGTGCCAGACGAAGTTTACCAAAAGCTCAAAGACTTAGCAAACCTAAATGGTGATGGTGCATAAATGACATCTGTGACACCCCCGAAACTGGGTCCTCTGACCCCAGTTCGGTCATCACTATAAAATATAAGCATCCACCTCTAAACAACATATGATAACTAAAATGTGGAAAATAACAAGCATGCGTTGTTCATTCAATAGGTGTTACTAGTCCCAAGATATGATAACCTTAATATCATCTTACAAACATACCCTAAAATAGTCATTAAGGGTCATATTACATAACAGTAATTTAAACTAAGCATAAGGTAAAGTCGACTCCTCGCAATTCTCCTACATCTTTCCTTTACCCTTATCCTTTCCTGAGATCTCGGGCTTAGCTGCAATATAATTCATGATATAGCAAGGATGAGCAACAAGTTTGCTCATCAAGTTTAAATACAACAATAAAGATATATCATGATGAATGGAAAATATCTGACAATAAATTCAACAATATGAATATCTGAAGGATTCAACAATATGAATATTAGAAGCATAGGTATTGATTGCTTTTAGAATAACTGCTAGTCAAGTAGACTTTGAACTATAACAATGTAATGGAATCAATAGCTAATTGACCCTTTAGTTACTGGCTACATAATAAGTACTTGAGGGGATCAGCCTCGCGTACACCATGTATATGCATAACATTTAAATATGCTCTTTATATCTTATATTAGATACATGGGGTACTCTCCTATCATAAAAGGGGTGTTCTTTAAGTCTAAGAATCCTTACCATCAATTGGTTTGGATAGCTTTTATAAAACTTCATACACTTGTCTGACCAAATAAAGGTTCAGACTCTATCTGACACAGTTCAAGAATATAGAACCTTAAATAATGTACAAGTCCAAGTCTATACGAACTCAAATGCACTAAATGTGAATATCAATAATATCGATGTGGAATAATTGTAAAGTAATTAAACCACTTAATAGCATGCTTGGAAATAAAGTTCAAGCTTAAACGAATAATTTTCAATTCAACAATAACCTGCTCAATGCGCTATGAGAACGATAGGAAACTGTCACAAAAACAAGTGAAGTTTAGCAACTTGCACAATATTTAAATTTGTGTAAAATAGAGAACTTGAACAATCAAAGACTGAAGTTCAAGGAACTGGCTCAATAATAATTTGACTAAGGTTAGGGAACTTACCTGTTTGCTCAGCTATAATTTAATTCTAGCTTTAATTAACTTGCGTTGAATCGACCTAATATTAACAAGTCGGTCTTTCCAATTAGTATGTGTTAAACTAATATAAGTCTACACTTACAAGAATCAAATTATCACCTAGCATGCTTCTATACATGTGTCATTACATTACACAATTAGTTTATAACACACTATGTCATAGTTGAAATCATCATTGACTTTAAAGTTGTAAACATTAATTCATCATAGGTCCTTTTCAATATCATGCTTATCATCACATGAATACTATACTGGACAAGTATTACGGATTAAATTAACCATATACGCATGCATTAGTTCTTAATTTATTAATAGAACTCAGACCTTACTGCAAGACGGCGCGGCCGCGCTTGGTTTATACTAAGGAGTGGTGCGGCCGCGCTGCTCCTGGTGCAAACTAAGACATGGTTGTTTCTACAGAAGGTCAGTGTACACCCATCTTGCACATATATGAATAATCATGCACATCACACATATTATTATGTGAATAACTAAATTTAACCCTTCATCAAAACATATCATAGGTCATTATTCGTTTTCATTTAATTAAGACTTCACATGTTAAGTTAACAAGGGCGTTCATGCCTAGTCATTATACACATGCTACATGGTCCTTTGGCCTCAACTGTACATGTTTATGTTAGTTACATCATGTATCTCGAGTATGAAGTCATCACTTAGACTTATCGTATTCCATGCTCAACTATTCTATAATCCACATGACTAGTTAGCATGCTTGTCAATCATGCAATCCACTTTACCTACCATACATCATACTTTCATATATACATGTTAGACATCAAAACCATACTTACAAGTTCTCAACTTAATGTGTATATATAGTCTATCAAGTTCATTTTTAAAACTTTAAGTCTCTATTAGTAAAATTCATTTAAGCATGCAAGATACGTCTATATTGTCTAATTCATGCTTTCATATGCATTTGGCAACGCCTCCAAATCTAGGTATCTTCCAACCCGACAGATGGTGCTACATGGTGTTATAGTTCACACAAACATTTAATTGAAATGCCTCAAAAGAACGAATATGTCTTATATATATATATATATATATATATATATATATATATATATATATATATATATATATTCTGAAATAATATTATCATTCCCTAGGTTCTTTATAACTGTTACATTTTTTTCTTGTCATAATATCAAATATTATCATTACAAACCTATACTATTACATAGGTAATCTACGGGTCCGTTCGGTCTTATTTGCATTCATATGGTTCAAGCAAGAGTGAGTATAACTAGCTCAGCAAGTATAACAATTCTAATTAAACGAAATGCTTGAAACATAGGAATAGTATATCTTCAATAACTGAACAATTGTTATGAAGTACTATCGATAATTCAAAGTAGCACTTCTTTTCCTTCAAAATGTTTTACAATGACAATATTCAGTAAAACATCAATTCCGGTCCAATACCATGAGCATTTCATAATTTCTTTGAAAAGGACATCCCGACACTAAGTCCGTAAGTCCGACATAACTTACGAGCACGTCTAGGTGATCAGCCTATAGTACTCTATGTTGATCAACACTACATTCATTAAACGTATGTACGTTTAAGTTGTGGCAACCTCACGTGCCTGTCGTTTGACGACAAAACATTTTAGCATACTCAGTCTTCATTTGAAAACCACACCAACATAGTTTGGTAAAATATTGACAATACTTTGATAGATTATAAGAAATCCAACATATCGTAAGTCTAGCTAAAAGAATTGGCTTTGACTTCATCATATATTTGTTCATACGTAAGAATACATGAATCACAAAGCTTGTCCAGATTGAACTGAAACAAGGGTTAGAACACTTGCCTTTAGCGTCTGCTACTATTATTACACGTGCACTTTAAGTCTTTAAGGTCTCTACAGTAGATGATCACATAACACAACACATTAGGTCATGAATAACATATGTGGTTCCTAATGAATCTTACCCTTATTCTCAATCTAATTATGACTTAGATTTGTTATTATTGGTTTCGGCGTTCCGTTACGTCGTTCTTACGTTCACATGCAATTGACTTGCTTCAACTCTAAGTGATCATACTTAAGGTTTAACCATGTCTTAACAATGTTACTACATGTTAATTAAGTTTGTATTAACTCTGTATCTTTCTTTTTATCTTCATAACCATTCATTTCCATTCAAATCCTAAGGCTGGTGCTGCGGTGCCAGCTTCCCTTACTTAAGCCGTGTTGCGGCGCCAAACTCCAGGGGCTGAGGATCGGACTCGGCGCTGCGGCGCGAGTCCCAACGTTACAGGTCGCGCTGCGACACGAAACTCCAGTAGGTCACAGCTTCTCTCAGCTAATGCTCGGCGCTGCAACGCCACCCATTTGGCCTTGGGCTGGCGCCGCGGCGCCAGCTCTGTGCACCATAAATTTTAGACAGTTTTTCTACTTAGTGAGATTCCCGGGCTCATAACTTCTTCGTTATATGTCTGAATTAGCTCGTTCAAAAGCCGTTAGTTTACAAATCACATACTATACATGTTCATGCAAGAATTTTATAATTTTGACTCTGTTAACTCAAAATTCACCTATTAGTCCATTTTTAACAAAAACGATAAACGTTCGTGAACGCTCAATGCTCGTTTCTTCGTTCTAAGTCGGAATTCGGTCATTTTCGAGTTCGCAACTCTATAATGCCAAATAAGACTTGTTCCCATCGAAAACCAATGTTTCCGAGCTCAATATTAAAATTTGACTTTCATTTCTAGAATTTCACGAATTCAACGATTATCGTCTAATCGCGGCTTAAGGGAAGCTGGCGCCGAAGCGCCTTAGGGTTTGAATGGAAATGAATGGTTATGAAGATAAAAAGAAAGACACAGAGTTAATACAAACTTAATGAACATGAGGTAACATTGTTAAGACATGGTTAAACCTTAAGTATGATCGCTTAGAGTTGAAGTAAGTCAATTGCATGTGAACGTAAGAACGACGTAACGGAACGCCGAAACCAATAATAACAAATCTAAGTCATAATTAGATTGAGAATAAGGGTAAGATTTATTAGGAACCACATATGTTATTCATGACCTAATGTGTTGTGTTATGTGATCATCAACTGTAGAGACCTTAAAGACTTAAAGTGCACGTGTAATAATAGTAGCAAACGCTAAAGGCAAGTGTTCTAACCCTTGTTTCAGTTCAATCTGGACAAGCTTTGTGATTCATGTATTCTTACGTATGAACAAATGTATGATGAAGTCAAAGCCAATTCTTTTAGCTAGACTTACGATATGTTGGATTTCTTATAATCTATCAAAGTATTGTCAATGTTTTACCAAACTATGTTGGTGTGGTTTTCAAATGAAGACTGAGTATGCTAAAATGTTTTGTCGTCAAGCGACAGGCACGTGAGGTTGCCACAACTTAAACGTATATACGTTTAATGAATGTAGTGTTTATCAACATAGAGTACTATAGGCTGATCTGTAAGTTATGTCGGACTTAGTGTCGGGATGTCCTTTTCAAAGAAATTATGAAATACTCATGGTCTAGGACCGGAATTGATGTTTTGCTGAATATTGTCATTATAAAACGTTTTGAAGGAAAAGAAGTGCTACTTTGAATTATCAATAGTACTTCATAACTATTATTCAGTTATTGAAGATATATTATTCCTATGTTTCAAGCATGTCGTTAAATTAGAATTGTTATACTTGTTGAGCTAGTTATGCTTAATCTTGCTTGAACCATATGAATGTAGGTAAGACCGAACGGACCGAAGAAACCGATAAGGATAAAGGGAAGGCTAAGGCGAACTCGTAGATTACCTATGTAATAGTATAGGTTTGTAATGATAATATTTGATATTATGACAAGAACAAATGTAGCGGTTATAAAGAACCTGGGGAATGATAATATTGTTTTAGAATATACATATAAGACATAGTCATTCTTTTGAGGCATTTTAATTAAATGTTTGTGTGAACTGTAGCACCATGTAGCACCATCTGTCGGGTTGGAAGATACCCGAATTTGGGGGCGTCACATAGGTTCTAGTAGATATACTTGATAGTAGTTACGATGTGTAATACATGTTAGCTTGTAAAGTTATACTATATGATACATAGAGAAATTCAAATCGAGATGTAAAGGTTTATACGAAAATAGAATGAAGTGAATCATAGAATAATTTGATTCAAGGATTTGTAATTGATTCAAGTTAAGATATCAATAAAAGAATTATCTTCAAAGTAGGTGGAAAAATTTAAATTATTCTGCATATTAATATAACATCGAATGTGATGTAATACAGGAATAGTAAATGACCAAGATTAGATCTTATAAAAGTTTAGGGGTCATTGTGTAGATCTTGGAAATGGAAAGAATTTATATTCTAAATTGTAATAAGTAAAGTTTATTCATTAAGTTATGAATGAAAAATATAAATAGTTTGACGATATAAGTATCGTGACGGACCGGATCTGTGGTTCGAAGGAACCCGAATTTGGGGTCGTCACAGTTCAACTCTCGGTAGTCGATACAAAGTCTTAGCGACCCATCTTTCTTCTTTGCGAATAAGACTGGTGCTCCCCACAGTGATATGCTCGTTGAATGTATCCCTTATCTAACAACTCTTGTAATTGAGCCATCAGTTCTTTCATCTCTACTGGTGTCATACGATATAGCGCTTTGTATACCGGTGTTGTCCTCGGTGCCAAATCAATAACAAACTCAATCTCTCTATCCAGTGGCAATCCCGAAATCTCGTATGGGAAGACATCAACGAACTCCCTTACAATAGGTATCTGACTCAGTTCACCCTCTACTCGTCGAGTATCAACCACGTGAGCCAAATAACCTAAACAACCCTTCTTAAGCAATCTCTGCGCTTGCACCATCGTCAGACAATGAGATTGTCTCGGTGATTTACTACCATTAAATACCACCTTTGACTTATTTGGAGTCTTAAGGTGTACACACTTCTTCTTACAGTCTATAACTGCTCCGTGAACTGATAACCAATCCATTCCAAGGATTACATCGAACTCCCCCAAACGAATCTGTATCAAATTCACTTTGAGCTTAAATCTTCGCAATTCGACATAACAATTCCTATGAATGTATTCTACGGAAATAATTTCCTTGTTTGCTACTTCTACGTTCATAGGGTGTTCTAATCTCTTACAGGGTAAGTCTAACTGTTTAGCAAATTTTTCGAAAACAAAAGAGCAGGTAGCACCCGAATCAAATAACATATGCATCTATATCATTGATCGGAATGATACCTGACACCACGTCCTTAGATTCCACCGCATCCTGTACGGTCATGTTGAACGTTCGTGTCGTTAGTCTGTTAGCCTGACTTGCTGGCCCTCCAATGTTAAGCCCATCGTTGTTGTTGTTGCGGTTGCCGCTAGCTTCATAGCCCTTTTTCTTCGGGCAGTCCTTGATTTGATGGTCTGTGGCTCCACACCAGAAACATCCTCCCTTCTACTTATTCGGACACTAAGGAGCCATGTGCCCCGATTGTCTGCAACGATAACAAACACTCTTTCCCTTCATGCACTCTCTCGAGTGATTCCTCCCACAGTTGTTGCACTTTTTACTTTTCTTGGCCTCCCATCTGGACTTATTACCTCCCGAGGATTAGCTCTCCGTCAATTTACGCTTGTTGGGGTTGCTTCCTCCGCTACTTCTGTGATGCCCCCAAATCCGGGTATCTTCTAACCCGACAGATGGTGCTACACG
The DNA here is from genome assembly GCA_016801055.1 of Panax notoginseng. Lineage (NCBI taxonomy): Eukaryota > Viridiplantae > Streptophyta > Magnoliopsida > Apiales > Araliaceae > Panax > Panax notoginseng. The sequence goes on along the minus strand of CM029014.1, from coordinate 66,472,780 downwards.
ATGCTACAGTTCACACAAATAGTCAATTGAAATGCCTCAAAAGAACGAATATGTCTTATATATATTCAAAATAATATTAACATTCTCCCAGGTTCTTTATAACCGTTACATTTGTCCTTGTCATAATATCAAATATTATTATTACAAACCTATACTATTACATAAGAAATCTACGGGTTCGCCTTAGCCTTCCCTTTATCCTTGCCAGATTCATCGGTCCGTCGATATTAGCTACATTCATAGGGTCCAAGCAAGAGTGAGCCTAATTAGCTCAGGAAGGACAACAATTCTAATAAAACTAGCATGCTTAAAACATAGGAATCGTATATCTTCGATAACTAAAAAATAGTTACGAAGTACTATTGATAATTCAAAATAGCACTTCTTTTCCTTCAAAATGTTTTACAATAACAATATTCAGTAAAACATCAATTTCGGTCCAAGACCATGAGTATTTCATAAGTTCTTTGAAAAGAAAATCCCGGTACTAAGTCTGTAAGTCTGGCATAGCTTACGAGCACGTCTAGGTGATCAGCCTATAGTACTCCATGTTGATCAAGACTACATTCATTAAACGTATGTACGTTTAAGTTGTGGCAACCTCACGTGCCTGTCGTTTAACGATAAAATATTTTAGCATACTCAGTCTTCATTTGAAAACCACACCAAAATAATTTGGTAAAACATTGACAGTACTTTGATAGATTGTAAGAAATCCAACATATCGTAAGTCTAGCCGAAAGAATTAGTTTTGACTTCATCATACATCAATTCATGCGTAAGAATTCATAAATCACAAAGCTTGTCCAGATTGAACTGAAACAAGGGTTAGAACACTTGCCTTTAGCGTCTGCTACAGTTGTTACACGTACACTTTAAGTCCTAAAATCTCTACAGTAGATGATAACATCACATAACACATTAGGTTATGAATAACATACAAGGTTCCTAAAGAATCTTACCCTTCTTCTCAATCTAATTACTTATTAGATTTGTTATTATTGGTTCTAACTTTTCGTTACGTCATTCTTACGTTTATATGTAATTGAGTTACTTCAACCCTAAATGATCATATTTAAGGGTTAAACATGTCTTAACAATGTTACATTAAGTTCCTTAGTTCATTGTTAATCAATTACCATGCATGCTCTACTTGTAATCATTCTTTACTGTCTAAACCCTAAGGCTGGCGCTGCGGCACCAGACTTTCTTCTTGGACTCGCGCTGCGGCACGGGTTAGCAGTGCTCAAGTCCCAGCTTCGGCGCTACGGCGCCACTTGCCCTTCACTGTGTCACGCTGCGACGCCAACTAACAGTACCTCATGTCTCGGCCTCGCGCTGCGGCACGGGCTTTTATGCCTTGGGCTGGCGCCGCGGCACCAGCTCTGTACACCAGAAAATTTTTATAGTTTTGAATTTTTGTGAAACTCCTGGGCTCGTAACTTCTTTGTTATAAGTCCGAATTGGCTCGTTCAAGAGCCTACGGTTCACAAATCACATACTCTACCTGTTCATGTAAGAATTTTATCTATTTTACTTCGTTAACTAAAAATTCACTTATTAGTCCATTTTTAACGAAAACGATAAACGTTCATGAACGTTCAACGTTCGTTTCTTCGTTCTAAGTCGGAATCCGGCCATTTTCAAGTCCGCAACTCTATAATGCCAAATAAGACTTATCTCCATCGAAAACCAACATTTTTGAGTTCAAACATAAAATCTGACTTCCATTATGAGAATTTCACGAATTCGACGATTATCGTCCAATCGTGTGATATCCGGCAAAACTTCGTTACTAACGATTTGTTCATCGCTCTAAATGAATTCAATCCATTATCTGGACATCTCATCATACACATTACAACAACTTATCTTTAAATTAGGTTATGGCTTATTTCTCATAAGTTCATAACTTAACAAATTATAAAATACAAGATTTCATTCCTTATGACTTATTATCGATTTAAGTCCTTTAATCAATATTCTTACATCTTTTAAATCATACTAACTTCTTAAAGTAATCATATGACAAGTTCATAATTGTTATTCATAAGTTTATAACTTATTTAGATTTGAATTGCTTATTCCTTATTTATTCGGCTTAAGTCCATTGATCATCCATTTCTTATGTGTACTTAGCATACATGTTCATTAAGTTACACTTCTCTTATCACCCTACAATGGTAGACATGGAAGATATAAGATCACAAGATCATTACCTTAGATGACTAGCTTCCTTCTTCTTGAAAATCTAACAAAGGATGTTTGGACTTATAAGTGCTTATTCTCTCTAACCAATAAGTTGCTTTATAAAGGAGAGTTGTTGGATAATTTAACAAGCAAAAATGTTTTATGAGCTTGCTATTTATAGAGCTTCCAAGGTTAGGGTATAATAGTCATTAAGACATTCCACCTCCTTAAGTCACCTCCTTACTATTCCTTCCTTAACTTCCAAGTATACTTGCTCCCTACATCAAATACTTGGCCATCACATAAAGGTTTTGGTCAACAAGTTCACCCATGGGTTGCCCCATGGATCCTAGTTAACTAATGGATCATTAATTAGGCTTAAGTCTTAAATTAAATAACTTATCTTTGGGCTTGCATTAATTCAATTTGGGCTTCATATTAACCAACTCTTGGCTAAACATTAATACCTCTTGATCTTGCCCCTTAATGCTTATTGGACTTGCACTTCATACAAGATTCCACAAGTTTATTTCCTTTTGATTTTAAATCCTAAAAATTCTCAAATTAAGTCCGCATGCGAAATATTGCATTTTCCATACTTAGATTATTATTACATAATTCATCTCATCTTGATATTATAACGTTACGTATTTCTCGGAAGTTCAAAATAAATTCCCAAGCGGAAAATGATGAATAGTGTTTTTCAGAAAATTTCTCGGAAAGCTTTTATTTTCATCTTGAAAATTCAAACACTTTAATTCCTTCACGAAGTTAAAATACTACGTGTTTCTGATGTTTCTAGGTTATAGAACGACATTCATCTTACTAACACATAATAATAACAAATAATATTATTTTATTCATTATAAAAGTATTTACAAAAGGTTCGATTTTTCGGGGCGTTACACTCTCTCCCCCTTATAAGGATTCTGTCCCAAGAATCTCGTTACAATGAAAAAAAAATTACACAAACAATTGAGGGTGATTCTTCTTCATCTTTTCTTCCAATTCCCACATTGCTTCTTCGACATCGTGGTTCTGCCATAATACCTTTACAGACGGTATAATTTTGTTTCGTAGAACTTGCTCTTTTCTATCAATGATTTGAATTGGCATCTCCTCATAGGTTAAGTCCTTCTCGATATGAATCGGCCCATATTCTATTACGTGTTTGTAATCAGGCTTATAAGGACGTAATACAGATACGTAAAACACGTTATGTATTCGTTCTAAGTCTGGAGGTAACCCTACCACGTAAGCTACCCCTCCCACTTTTTCTAATATCTCAAAAGGTCCTATAAACCTGGGACTTAACTTTTCCTTCTTTCCAAAGCGTATCTTTCCTTTCCAGGGAGATACATTCAAAAATACATACGAGCCTACCTCGAACTCCCTATTTACTCGATGCAAATCTGTAAACTTCATTTGTCTGTCTTGAGCTGCTACCAATCACATTCGTATTAGTTTACTATATCCGCTGTTTACTGCACCAATTCAGGTCCTAGCATTCGGCGTTCTCCCACTTCATCCCAATATAATGGTTTTCTGCATTTTCTTTCGTATAAGGCTTCGTAAGGCGGCATACCTATGCTTTCATGATAACTATTGTTATACGCAAACTCTACTAATGGTAGATGATCATCCTAACTACCCTTAAAATCCATGACGCAAGATCTCAACATATCTTCTAACGTCTAAATTGTCCTCTCGCTCCGTCCATCGGTTTATGGATGATATACCGTACTCAACTTTAGCTGTGTCCCCAACTGTTCTTGTAGACTCTTCCAAAAGTTCGATGTGAATCGTGGGTCACGATCTGACACAATCGAAATTGGTACTCCATGTCTGGAAATAATTTTCTTAACATAAAGTTTAGCTAACTGGTCTAAGTTATACTTAACCCGAATTGGCAAAAAGTGAGCTGACTTCGTCAACCGGTCCACTATTACCCAAATCGCATCATATCCCTTCTGAGTAGTCGGAAGTCCCACCACAAAGTCCATCGTAATATGCTCTCGCTTCCACTCCGGAATCTCCAATGACCATAACAAGCCACTTGGCCGTTGATGTTCGGCCTTAACTTTCTGACAAGTTAAGCACCTACTCATATACTCGGCTATCTCTCTCTTCATATTCGGCCACCAAAAACTCTGTCGAAGGTCTTGATACATCTTAGTGCTACCAGGATGAATTGAGTACCTCGAATTATGAGCCTCTTGTAAAAGTTGCTCCTTTAATTCCATCTCATGTGGAACCCAAATTCTTCCCTCAAATCTTAATAACCCCTCATTATCAAAACTGTACTTAATATCTTTTTCATTGGTTAACTGCTTCTTCATCTGGTCACACTCATCAATTTTGAGTTGCACCTCCTTGACTCTCTCTACGATGGTAGATTGGATCTCCGTCGTAAACAGTCTCTGTCCCGCTTCACTCGGCAATTTCACCTCTAACTCCATCCTAGCCGTCTCTGTTATTAACTCAGTTTGAGCTGTTAACATAGACAACTTCTCCCGACCCTTCCTACTTAAGGCATCGGCAACTACATTGGCTTTCCCAGGGTGATATAGGATTTCACAGTCGAAATCTTTTATCAACTCCAGCTATCTCCTCTGTCTCATATTCAATTCCTTCTATGTGAAGATATATTTTAGATTCTTGTGGTCCGTGTATATCTCACATTTTTTTCCGTAAAGATAATGTCGCCATATCTTTAAGGCAAAAACTACCGCGGCCAGTTCCAGATCATGAGTAGGGTAAACTTTCTCATAATCCTTCAACTGCCTTGATGCATACGCAATGACCTTGTCATACTACATGAGCACGCAACCAAGTCCTTTATGAAAAGCATCGCTATAAACTACGAAATTTCCTGTGTCATCGGGTAATGACAAACCAAGCGCTTCACTTAACCTCTTCTTCAGTTCTTGAAAATTGTCCTCGCATTTCTCAGTCCAAGCGTATTTCACCGTCTTCCTTGTCAAGTTAGTCAACGAAGTAGCTATCTTTGAAAAATCTTGGATGAATCTCTGATACTATCCTGCTAACCCTAGGAAACTCCGCACCTCAGTCGGCGTTGTCAGTTGTTCCCAATTCATCACAGCTTCCACCTTAGCTGGATCTACTGAAATCCCCTCATGGTCAATGACATGTCCTAATTAAAAATGTACTCTCTCTAGCCAAAATTCACACTTCGTGAATTTCGCATATAACTTCTCCTTCCTTAATGTTTCCAACACTATTCTTAGGTGTTCATCATGATATTCTGGCGTCTTTGAATAGACTAGAATATCATCGATAAACACCATGACGAACTTGTCCAAATATTGTTTGAACACTCTGTTCATCATATCCATAAATGCAGCTGGTGCATTAGTCAACCCAAATGACATCACCAGAAACTCGTAATGACCATAACGAGTCCTGAATGTTGTCTTTGGTACGTCTTCATTTCTAACCTTAAGCTGATGACACCTTGTCCTTAAATTTATTTTGGAAAAATACTTTGCCCCTTTCAACTGATCAAAAAGATCATCGATCCTGGGCAATGGGTACTTATTCTTTATCGTTAACTTGTTCAACTCTTGGTAGTCGATACAAAGTCTTAACGATCTGTCCTTCTTCTTGACAAACAGTACCGGTGCTCCCCACGGTAAAACACTCGGTTGAATGTACTTCCTGTCCAACAGTTCTTGTAACTGCACCATCAATTCCTTCATCTCCACTGGCGCCATATGATACGGTGCCCTGGAAACTGGTGCCGCTCCTGGCACAATGTCTATTACTCGGTCTCCCTATCCGGTGGAAGACCCGGCAACTCACTTGGAAATATATCCATGAATTCACTCACTATAGGTATTTGTTCCATGGTCGCTCCCACTCTGGGTATCAACAACATGGCACAAATAACATACACACCCCTTCCTTAACAGTTTCCTAGTTTGTGTCATGGTAAGACAACACGAACGTCTCGGCGATTTATTACCATAAAATATTATATGAGGTTGTCTTAACGTTTTAATATTTACACTCTTCTTTTGACAATCTATAATTGCCCCATGGTTAACCAACCAATCCATTCCGAGAATTATGTCGAATTCTCCTAACTTTATCGATATCAAATCTACCGATAATTTACAACCCCGTATGTCTACACAACAACTCCTATGAACATGTTTAATAAGAATTATCTCTTCGTTTGCTACCTTAATATTTAAAGGTATTGGCAACTTTTCGAGAAGTAATCCTAATCGTCTAGCAAAATCACGTGCGATAAACGAACAAGTAGCACCCGAGTCAAACAACACGTAAGCATTTAAGTCGTTGATCGGAATAATACCTGCGCCTACGTCCCCCGATGCCATCGCATCTTGGACTGTCATGTTAAAGGTACGGGCCATCGGCGTACCTGGCTGCGCTGGACCCCCAATACCTAACTTACCTCTATTGGCACCCTTATTCCCGTACGTCCCCTTCTTCGGGCAGTTCTTTGCCATGTGGTCAGTTGACCCACACACAAAGCATTCGTGGTTCTTCTTCGAACTTGGACAGTTAGGTGCAATGTGCCCCTCCTGTCCATAATTGTAGCATACGGCCTTCCCCTTGAGACAGACTCCTAAGTGAGTCTTCCCACAGGTCTTGCAGGCCTCCATCCTCCTCTTCGAGTTTCCTTGCTTTACTCTGGTATTCCCAGAGTTAACCACCTTCCGCTTCTGTCCCTCGCCACTCCCGCTGGCTCCTTCTATCTTTACTCCCCCATCAACTTTCCCCTTATTCCTCTTATCCTTGTGGTACTATCTCAACGCCTCGCTACCACCTTCGGCAATTATCGCCTTCTCTAAAATAGTTCCAAAGGAAGTAATTTGGAACACAGAAATACGGTTATAAAGCCAGGGTTTCAAGCCCTGCTAGAACCATCACGCCTTCCTCACCTCGATGTCCACTTGGTGTGGAGCGAACCTCGCTAGTTCATTAAACTTGGCGGCATATTGGGGAACCATCATGTCCCCTTGTTTCAACTCGAGAAAATGCATCTCCATCCTTCCCTGCATGATCATGGAAAAGTAGTTCTCGAAGAATATCTCCTTGAACCTCACCCACGTTAGATTCTCTATCCCGGCCCTAGCCTGATTAGCCTCCCACCAAAAGTTGGCCTCTCCCTTCATCATGTACAACCTTCTGGCCCTCATCGACATTTGCTATGACAAATGCCTTCTCAATTTCCTTTACCCACATTTGGGCTTTGATAGAGTCCGTAGTTCCTTTGAACTCCGGCGGACCCGCGCTTTTGAAATCTTTAAACGTAGTAGCTCGTACTACTCCAGGATTTACGGGGATGTTAGCCCCAGTTCTATTAAATGCGGCTGTTAAAAGATTTACAAACTCCTGCATGGGGTTAACCGAACCTCCCTCAGGTTGATTTACATTAGCGCCTTGATTACGTGGTACTCTTCTTGGCGGCATTTTGCTGTTATAATAAACAACACATTTCGTTATTAATCATTTCCTGTTAGTTAGTTACTATTCATAATTTAAACAATAACTTCAACATTCATTACTCAACATGTTCCGAAAAAGGCTTATATTGATTCAATATAGTATAATACTACATCGTTTACATTACACAACCTAAGCTGATTACATTACTTTTCCGCAATTGCTTTCCAAAAATTGGGATTTACAAAAGACTACCCTTGGCTATACAAAAGAGGGTTTTACGTCACTACTAGATACATAATATTTACATATCTAAACTACTCTATCCACTAATAGATTACATCTACCTCAAGGCATTATCAAAATCTGCCTTAGAAAGACTGGCGATAATATCACGGCTGATAGTATGCCGCGTCTGCCCTGCTTCTATGGGATAACCAGCTACTTGCTGCTGGAAGTCTGCATGAGAACTCCTATGAATATAAGATATTCTCCCTATCTTCTGCTTCTTGGTCTTTAGCTCCCCCTGAGCTCAAAGACCTCCTGTTTTAGCTCATGGACCTTGTCCTTGGCCAAAACCCTCTCATCGTGCTTCTGTTCCCACATGGACTCCACATCCGTCTTATCTTCTAAGACAGCCTGAAGCTCTATTTTTAGCTCCTTAACCTCCTGACAGTAATGGATGTTTCTATCCAATACTGACATAAAGAGTGACATCATTGGCTCCCCCGAAGCCATCGCTACTGCTATTGCTACTGGGTTGAAGGACACTACCTCCACCTCCTCTTCTATCATGTCGTCGAATACGGACATGTAGTCTAGGCTCTCTGAGTCTCCTGACTCAACCACTACAACTTCGGGCTCTGCCGCTATGGGGTTTGGTATAATCTCTATCTGATTAACCGACCCTTCGCTGACTACCTGTACGTCTATATTTTCTCCTGACATCTACAACAACACAAATAAGTTTGATTAGTAAACGTCAGTAGGATAATAAAAACACATAACATATATAATGCATTTTTATAAGGTTAATTTCCATCTTTTATTTCTTTGACTTTTCTTAAGGTTATGACTTAAGGTTTAACCTGTGACGCCCCCCTTAAGTTTTATAACCTAATGCTTTGATACCAACCTGTGACGCCCCTAAATTCGGGTATCTTCCAACCCGATAGATGGTGCTACACGGTACTACAGTTCACACAAACATTCAATTGAAATGCCTCAAAAGAACGAATATGTCTTATATATATTCAAAATAATATTAACATTCTCTTAGGTTCTTTATAACCGTTACATTTGTCCTTTTCATAATATCAAATATTATTATTACAAACCTATACTATTACATAAGTAATCTACGGGTTCGCCTTAGCCTTCCCTTTATCCTTGTCAGATCCATCGGTCCGTTCGATCTTAGCTGCATTCATATGGTTCAAGCAAGAGTGAGCCTAACTAGCTCAGCAAGTATAATAATTCTAATAAAACTAGCATACTTGAGACATAGGAATCGTATATCTTTGATAACTGAACAATAGTTACGAAGTACTATTGATAATTCAAAATAGCACTTCATTTCCTTCAAAACGTTTTACAATGACAATATTCAGTAAAACATTAATTCCGATCCAAGACCATGAGCATTTCATATGTTCATGAGCATTTAACGTCTAGGTGATCAGCCTATAGCACTCTATGTTGATCAACACTACATTTATTAAACGTATGTACGTTTAAGTTGTGGCAACTTCACGTGCCTATCGTTTAACGACAAAACATTTTAGCATACTCAGTCTTCATTTGAAAACCACACCAATATAATTTGGTAAAACATTGACAGTACTTTGATAGATTGTAAGAAATCCAACATATCGTAAGTCTAGCTGAAAGAATTGGCTTTGACTTCATCATATATCAATTCATGCGTAAGAATTCATGAATCACAAAGCTTGTCCAGATTGAACTGAAACAAGGGTTAGAACACTTGTCTTGAGCATCTGCTACAGTTATTACACGTACACTTTAAGTCCTTAAGTCTCTACAGTAGATGATAACATCTGTGACGCCCCCAAATTCAGGTACTTAAAACCCGAATTCGGGGCTTCACGATACCATTTCTTTGAGCGGAATAATAATAATTATGTCATAAATATCAAACTTAGTTACATATCAGAGTTGGCTAAATCCCAGGTACGCGAACTTTAAAACATTTCATTACATGTTAGATAATAAATATTATCATCTTATTTAAGTTTAGATATTACATATGATAACACAATCTTATTCTGACAGCTTTCCTTTCCCTTTGTTTCTGGCAGAGCCCTCTGGTTGATCATACTTAACTGAAAATATTTAAATTAAGCAAGGATGAGTATTTGAGTGCCCAGCAAGTAACAACAATTATAAATATTAGCTGAAAGGATTAAATGTTTTCTTTGTACTACCCTTGTACAACGAATCAATAGTTGTGAAGTAATCTGAACCGATAATAGTAACATAACAAATCTCTATCAAATTTTTGAAACTACGTACTGACTATAAATAGGGTTAAGGTGACATACTATGAACATTGTTTTCAATTTTTGTATAGGTTTAGCAAAAATTCATCCGCAAACCGTCATAACTTATGGGCACAGGGGTGATCAGCCCGTTATGCCCTGTATTGATCAATACTACATACCAGAACGATATTCTTGTTCATCATATCCGCCTCAGGCTCACAAAAGTTTCTCCATGTTCGGGATGTTCATACTTAGTCGGGAATCCGAACCAAAGCAATTTGATTGGATACAAAAAGGTTTTATCATATTCAACGATATTTCTAAATTTGTGTCTAGCTGATCAAATAGCTTAGACGACTTTTACTTAACGTATACATACGGGTAATCAATAGGTATATATAGATCAACATGTGTTTAAATACAATGATTATCCAAGTGAGGACACTTGTATAACCATATTTCGAAATTAACGAACCGAATATATATCTAAATTATATAATATAATATCATGTTGATAAACAATGATCTGCTATAATATATACGACAATAGGGTTAACAATCTAGTACAATAATAATATAATTATAAAATTTTCTTACTCATGTCCATTGCATAAAGAAAATGCAAAGGTATGATACTTGCTCAATAATAATTGGAGTAAGTATAGTAAACTTGCATGAATACTATGATTAATAACAATAAAGCTTAAAAACCCGTATAACCGGAATATAATTCAATAACTTATTTACGCAGGTTTATTGCATAAATAGATATAAAGAGTAAAGATACTTGCATTCAAAGAGATAAGCTTACGATATTCGTTGAATAAAGTAAAGCAAGGATTTAGGATACTTGCACGATAAAAGTAGGGTTCAGATACTTGCTCAATATAGATTTGAGTAATGTTAGAGAACTTGCCTTAAGCGTAGTTTACCAAAATATAGCTTATCAATACTCTTTCGAATCCTAACATAATATAATACGCGTATAGGATATTCATTAGTTATATATGCTCATACATGATATATAAGTGTAAATGCATACATAAACATCTAAGTTAGTTGTATACTCCTTACATATACCTTATACTTATATTACCACATTAGTTTATAAGATACTACAAAGTTAACAATACAGTTTCTTAATCATTACCTTATAGTTCGCAAATATCTTTTGGACTTAACACTTTGAAGTTCTTAATCACTGCATTAATCATTCAATTCAATCATTTAGCATGTTTCTTAATATTTTAGTTTTGCACTGCTCATATTATACCTATTAGAGTAATAATACAAGCATGCAACCACCTTCAAACCATTTATAGAAAATTGTTCCTACAGCAGACTGGCGCGGTCGCGCCTGATTTGTACTAAGGAGACGCGCGGCCACGCGGCTCCCAGTTCAAACCAGGACATGGCTACTCCTGTAGAAAACCAGTGAACACATGCCTTGAACAAATACGAATAATCATGCAAAACACACATGTTAGTATGTTGATAACTAAGTTTGACCTTATATCCTAACATATGTCGCCATCTATTCTTATTTAATCAAGACTTTAAGTGTTTAAATTCATAATTTTCTTACGTTAAGTCGTTAAACATATGCTATGTTGTCCATAGGTTTCTACTACACATGCTTACATTAGTTAAGTCATGTAACACCCCCTTCCCGAAAAAGAAAGGGAGGTCACGTACAAAGCACAACAAACCTCAAATTAAATAAACAGAGCACTAACAACCTCAAAATATTAATAGTGGTGATCCATTAATAAAGTAACAAATACAATTCTCTAAACTGAGTCAAAATAATCAAAACTTAAAATTCGAGTCAACCTAAATGGTCAAAGGCAAAACTCTCATCACACTAGCCCTGAATCACCCCTGCAAACCTGCCGGAAGAAAAACACAGCATGAGCCAATTGCCCAGTACGGATACAGATATACAACTGATATACGAAAACAACTGAGACAAAATACTGAACAAAGCCTCAAGTGCAAATACGAACGAAAATATAATATCCAAAGATCTGAATGGAATATATCTGAATCAACGTAATTGACGAAACCAATAAAAGAATAAAGAAATAACGAACTGAAGTAACTAACTCAATGACTTGAACTGAACAGAAACCAACAAAACTAATCCAATAAAATAATAGGCTGAAATAAATGGCTGGAGTTATTTCATACCGAATGAGCTCAAAATATACCTTGCCACACAGGCAAGTCAAAATAATGCCACACAGGCAAATCAAATGATGCCACATAGGCAACCAAAATAATGCCACACAGGCACATCAAAACAATGCCACACAGGCAAGTCAAAATATATAATGCCACACAGGCATCCAAAATAATGCCACACAGACAAATTACACATTGGACCGCGAATCCAAATGTATGCAAATCGGATAGGTGTGTTTGACACAACATCATCAATCCGCAGAACAGAAAACTAGGGTTAACCCATACGCCTCCCACAACGAAACACCAAATGGCCCACTTCCTCCGGAGCCCAAAATGGAGACGCCGTGGACTAATCACACTGCCACGGAAAGTGTCATGCCTCTCGTGCCAAGACGACATGCCTGTGGTACCCCCACAGGTGGTTATAGCTCAGGTATACCCTACGGTATATTCTAACAAAAATACTATGTCACAACACATGCGACATAATATCAACAAAAGGGTTCTATATGTACATGTTGAACCAAATCAAAGTATAGTCACAAGGTCTCAAAAAGAAAGTAGCAACATGTACCGGTCTACAATTATCAAAAATAAATACTAAACATGATATCCTAAATCAAAGAGTACAAATACGAGTCCAATGTGTCAACTCCAAAATGAAACAAATATATGAATTTCACAAGAAACAATTATGTGAAATAATAACAGAATTTGAAACGAGGAACAAAACGAACAAATCAAATTTAACAAAAGTATCGCTGAAATAGTACGGAATCCGTACCTGATACTTCCAAACTATTTATAGCACACTCCACCAAATGTTACCCTCAAATGCCAACGATATCAAATACGAAACGTTATTCACCACCTAAACATATTCACCTCAAATTAAATATAATCCAACTCATAAACTCCAAATAATTCACAATTCATTCAAGTACATTTAATCATTGCCTTAAATCAATTATTAATACTCCAAAATTTATATTCCAAATATAACTCTTTAAATTCCCTCCGTTCAATATAAATACTTTAATAAAATTTTATTACAATCCAATCATTAAAACATAATACTATTAAATTTCTTTATTAATAACTTTTATAATTATGTCGACAAAATTAATTAATTCAAATTAATATATATAACCTTAAGTGATTTTTTTTTGTTATTTATTTATGTGCACAATTTCATAGCCAAATATTATAAAAATATAATATATATATATATATATATATATATATATATATATATATATATATATATATATATATATATAACTAATTTAAATTAATCAACACCTGCAGCAGTGCTGCAGGATTGTACCACGAAACATATATATAAATAATTAAAAATAATGGAATCATGCTAGGATTCTAAGAGTTCATCTGTATACATTCTAATTGAATTAAAGGCGCCATCCAATCCCACCAATTTCAAAAGCAGTCAAGTCTCTCATAATTGTTAAAATATTTAGTATTACTTTTACATAAATCTAATAAGTATTCTCAAGTTGTAGCATACCTGCCAATTAGTCCCTTGTTTGTCGTTTTCTCTCTTCTCTGCAATGCGACTGCGCTTATTCTTTTTCTTTTCTCAGTCAGTTAATAGAGATACGTGAGATAGATTAGGGCTTTACTTATTTATTATTATTTTGTTTTTCTAACTCTCTTAATTATAATAGAATTTTATTATTACCCAAATACAAAATAGACCCAATTAGTATAAAAGTCCAAATTAATGTAATCACATACTTATTATAGTTCACACAAATTAAATACAATTTGACCCAACATAAGAAAAGCCCAATAAAAATATGGATTTAAATATTATTATTATTATTATTTTTTTACTGGGTATTACATCACCTACCCCTTAAAAAGAATTCCGTCCCCGGAATCAAAAGAATGAACGTACCTAATTATCAAAAAGATGCGGATACTCCGCTCGAAAATTGGAATACAATTGTATAAAATAAAATTAATTAATATTAAAATTTTAAAAATATGGGTTATTACATTTTTCACCCCTTAAAATAATTCCGTCCTCGGAATTCAAATAAGCTACAAAATAATTTAGTTACGACGTAGCGCCACCATTTGTAACGATAAACGCGGGTAAGTCAGTCCACACAATTGTCCACGTACTCGTAAAAGATTCGTCAGCTACCGTGTCAAGTTTTGGTAAGGTTCTTCGCGTTAAATCACATGATCCACTATTGGTTGCGGGCCCTCGTCAATTTTCTTGATTTTTCGTTCTTGTAAACGTACGTACTCTTCGTAACATAATTCGAAAACACAAAAATTTTCTCTTCATCTAAATAAGATTCGAATACCCGAAATATTTAAAATTATCTTTAATTCGTAAAATGTTTATGTTCCACACATGACAAAGATTTAACAAATTATTTTTATTTAATTTTACATAAATTCATACAAAACTTTAAAGACATCAGATAAACAAAACAACTATGCAAACTATATTACCAATTCTCCCCAAGTCCTCAAGAGCTTCAAAATATCTCATCCTCAATTTGAACTAACTAGTTTTTAAATATTATTACACCAAAGAATATACTACTAAGATCTCTTTATCGTCATATCAAACTCTAAGTCAAATATTCTACTATCTGCATGGGCGAAATATAAATATTCAAGATCTCTCAAAATCAATTGAATTTCATCATACTATCTAATCATATAATAAATCAATCATCCCTTATTGCAAACCTTAATCCAATAAATTTCAATGTCTCCCCATACTATCACAAAAATATTTCATAGAACATAACTCCAATATCTTACTAGAAATAGTCACAAAATTGATCATTAACTCCAAATGATTAATCTAATTACCTTGAATACAACAACTCAAATTATAAGAAATCATCTATACTTAATAATTTTCACTTTATCATAATATACCATCAATACACAAACCTCAAATTATCCACAAGCTTAATATAAATCAAAACCTAACTCAAATCAAATAAAAGCCTCAATTCAACGATCATAATAATTGTCACAAAACAAAAAAAAAACTCAAAAAAAATAATTTTCCAAAATCAAGTACTCGTCGATACAAATACTCACATCATAATCACATCTCATATAAGATCACTTCTTATCTGTACAAATTATAACTTTACTCACCTCAATGATTAAATCATAATTCTTAACTAATATCATTGCTCAATCACCTTAATAAATTATTCCACTTTCCTCAAATAAACTACAAATCGAAAAGAAATCGATAATTAGAACAAAAATCGAATCAACTCCTACGTCTACCCAATGGTTCACCCATAACTCATAGGTCAAACCTAAATAGGTTTTCTACAAGAAAGAACCTAAGCTCTGATACCATCTCTGTAACACCCCCTTCCCGAAAAAGAAAGGGAGGTCACGTACAAAGCACAACAAACCTCAAATTAAATAAACAGAGCACTAACAACCTCAAAATATTAATAGTGGTGATCCATTAATAAAGTAACAAATACAATTCTCCAAACTGAGTCAAAATAATCAAAACTTAAAATTCGAGTCAACCTAAATGGTCAAAGGAAAAACTCTCATCACACTAGCCTTGAATCACCCCTGCAAACCTGCCGGAAGAAAAACACAGCATGAGCCAATTGCCCAGTACGGATACAGATATACAACTGATATACGAAAACAACTGAGACAAAATACTGAACAAAGCCTCAAGTGCAAATACGAACGAAAATATAATATCCAAAGATCTGAATGGAATATATCTGAATCAACGTAATTGACGAAACCAATAAAAGAATAAAGAAATAACGAACTGAAGTAACTAACTCAATGACTTGAACTGAACAGAAACCAACAAAACTAATCCAATAAAATAATAGGCTGAAATAAATGGCTGGAGTTATTTCATACCGAATGAGCTCAAAATATACCTTGCCACACAGGCAAGTCAAAATAATGCCACACAGGCAAATCAAATGATGCCACATAGGCAACCAAAATAATGCCACACAGGCACATCAAAACAATGCCACACAGGCAAGTCAAAATATATAATGCCACACAGGCATCCAAAATAATGCCACACAGACAAATCACACATTGGACCGCGAATCCAAATGTATGCAAATCGGATAGGTGTGTTTGACACAACATCATCAATCCGCAGAACAGAAAATTAGGGTTAACCCATACGCCTCCCACAACGAAACACCAAATGGCCCACTTCCTCCGGAGCCCAAAATGGAGACGCCGTGGACTAATCACACTGCCACGAAAAGTGTCATGCCTCTCGTGCCAAGACGACATGCATGTGGTACCCCCACAGGTGGTTATAGCTCAGGTATACCCTACGGTATATTCTAACAAAAATACTATGTCACAACACATGCGACATAATATCAACAAAAGGGTTCTATATGTACATGTTGAACCAAATCAAAGTATAGTCACAAGGTCTCAAAAAGAAAGTAGCAACATGTACCGCTCTACAATTATCAAAAATAAATACTAAACATGATATCCTAAATCAAAGAGTACAAATACGAGTCCAATGTGTCAACTCCAAAATGAAACAAATATATGAATTTCACAAGAAACAATTATGTGAAATAATAACAGAATTTGAAACGAGGAACAAAACGAACAAATCAAATTTAACAAAAGTATCGCTGAAATAGTACGGAATCCGTACCTGATACTTCCAAACTATTTATAGCACACTCCACCAAATGTTACCCTCAAATGCCAACGATATCAAATACGAAACGTTATTCACCACCTAAACATATTCACCTCAAATTAAATATAATCCAACTCATAAACTCCAAATAATTCACAATTCATTCAAGTACATTTAATCATTGCCTTAAATCAATTATTAATACTCCAAAATTTATATTCCAAATATAACTCTTTAAATTCCCTCCGTTCAATATAAATACTTTAATAAAATTTTATTACAATCCAATCATTAAAGCATAATACTATTAAATTTCTTTATTAATAACTTTTATAATTATGTCGGCAAAATTAATTAATTCAAATTAATATATATAACCTTAAGTGATTTTTTTTTGTTATTTATTTATGTACACAATTTCATAGCCAAATATTATATATATATATATATATATATATATATATATATATATATATATATATATATATATATATATATATAACTAATTTAAATTAATCAACACCTGCAGCAGTGCTGCAGGATTGTACCACGAAACATATATATAAATAATTAAAAATAATGGAATCATGCTAGGATTCTAAGAGTTCATCTGTATACATTCTAATTGAATTAAAGGCGCCATCCAATCCCACCAATTTCAAAAGCAGTCAAGTCTCTCATAATTGTTAAAATATTTAGTATTACTTTTACATAAATCTAATAAGTATTCTCAAGTTGTAGCATACCTGCCAATTAGTCCCTTGTTTGCCGTTTTCTCTCTTCTCTGCAATGCGACTGCGCTTATTCTTTTTCTTTTCTCAGTCAGTTAATAGAGATACGTGAGATAGATTAGGGCTTTACTTATTTATTATTATTTTGTTTTTCTAACTCTCTTAATTATAATAGAATTTTATTATTACCCAAATACAAAATAGACCCAATTAGTATAAAAGTCCAAATTAATGTAATCACATACTTATTATAGTTCACACAAATTAAATACAATTTGACCCAACATAAGAAAAGCCCAATAAAAATATGGATTTAAATATTATTATTATTTTTTTTTTTTTACTGGGTATTACAAGTCATGTATGTCCAGTGCTAGAATACTCGTAATATAGTTATTGACAAAACTAGTTTCCAAGATTTCTTGTGAAAATCTCAAGTTAAGCTACCAAGAATGCAAATTCACTTCATTTACTAAACATCATACGCGCATGCTTACAAGTTTCCATATAGTTTATCAAGTTTGTATTGAAACTTAAAGTCTCCCTTAGTAAAACTTACTTATAAGTCTAGCATGATCATGATTTTATTACGAAATCCATATACGTAAGTTAGTATGTCCGACATGCATTTCAAAATCATACTACCATGCTTGCAAGATCGGAATATCAAAACGAATATAATAAGTCAACGTCCATTTTGAAACTCTAAGTTTCCATTAGCATGTTTTCAATGTCATTTAGTATGTTAAACTACTTTACTTACTATACATCCTGCTGGCATGCTTACGTACCAATGAAATCAGACCACACTAACATGTCTTCAAGTTAGAACGTTAAGGTACACATGGTCTGTGACGACCCCAAAATAGATCCATTCCATCCAACCCATTTTGAGTCGCCAAAGACATGGTACAGATAACAACTACAACTTTATTGCAACAATTGTCGTGTAAAATACAACAACACATATACTGTGAGTTTGGATACAAATATATACCAAATGTGACTCATGTTCCAACTGTGAACATCACCTCACAATGACACCTTACATAAAGGTATAGTCAAAAACTGTTTTAGAAATTAAAATCTTTGGGAAGTGCTCAAGGAAACCCTCGTACATGGGAGGCCATTCTTCTAGGTTATGATAGATATCATATGGCCACAGAATTATCCTTGGTTGACCCAATAGACCCCAAAGAAAAATGAGAAGATTACTATCATATTCTTTCCAATAGTGAGTCTTCTCTTGACATATCATTATTTCCACTGTCTCTAACTAAGAATTATACTTCAAACAAACACCAAGATTATATAGGTAGTGCTCGTAGATATACTCGACAAGTGGATGTGCACAACCATGTCTTATGATGACACGAGGTTGTGTGTCGTTAGACATTTTATATGATAGTGGCAAAACACCCTTCCAACGTTGGGTTCGCTTCACCCTAGATGATTCACCAAATATAACTACTAAATGATGACCATCGTTCTATTCCCCTGTTACCCCCGCTCGACCCAGCTACACTCTTATTACCTGAAAGGAATTGTGAAACAGAAGGGTGAGCACAACTAGCCCAGTAAAGAATATCATGACTAAAGATAAATAAGTTATCAATAGCCTTCAATAGAATTAAATCAGAGATTTAGAACATATGGTAGATGATAAAACTTTTCAACCATAGTTGCAGCGGAACGAGCAATCCATTAGAAGAGTCAAATAGACTACAAAGTCTATTATCTTCTCTATGTTAAAAGTCCACCAACAATGTTTTATCCCTGTAACATCAATCAAAAATTCCTATCCACAATCACATGTATAACTCATAATCATAATTGTAGTTCTAAATTCCTCTTCTCATCCAGAACAAAGATAATTTTCATCACTTGTCTTTACCTGAAACATCAAAGATCATGGTTATACCAAATCACAGTTCATGTTCATAATCATACTAATAAATTCATCTTTGCACTACGAGCCAAAGATATTCATCAACAGTTCATCTTTGCACTACATGCCAAAGATATTCATCAATAATTCTTCTTTGCACTACGGGCCAAAGATATTCATATCTCAAAGAAATATATAATCATTTCAGAATTTATATAAACAATAATTATAACCATGTTGATCAATTCACCTTTGCACTTAGCTAAAGATATTCAATTATAAATTCAATGGTCATGATCATACCAGTCACAATTCAACTTTTCACTACTGGACAAAGAGAACCCTAGTCATGATCATACCAATAATCTACCCATCTTTACACTTCAGTGAAAGAGAATTTCAACATCAGGGTATAAAAATGTTATATATGATAATAAAATCAATATAATCAATACATAATTTTAATCTCAAGAGTAATATTCATAAATCAACTATAATTTGGTTAGAAAAAGAAACCAATTTTGTCATGAATAGTAACTCGTGAATAGTAACCCATGAATAACAACTCGTGAATAGTAACTCATGAATAGTAACTCGTGAATAGTAACTCGTGAATACTAACTCATGAATAATAACTCGTAAATAGTAACTCATGAATAGTAACTCATGAATAGTAACTCCGACATGAAAAAGTTCCAAATTTGATAAAAATTTTCAACCAATATTTCGGCATAATGATATTGAAGAAAATAATATCATTTAAGAAGAAATAACATCCCTTACTATCCCTTACTATCCCTTACCTCAAAAGAGCAGTACTCCTGACTGGAATAACGCTGAACGAACTTGCACCGTATAGCAACACTCAAGATATCAAAATACTCACAACAATGCACTCGATAATATGGAGAGAGAAATAGAGAGAAAACTTCAGTTTCTGGTGTGATTTTCAATTCTAACCTAAGCACCTATTTATAGGAAAATGCTTAGAACACCAAAGCAGAAAATTGAATATAATAATATATTTATAACCAAATTTTCCTTAGCCCGCCACATCAAAAACACATTTTCCACACAAATGCACCAAAAATGAAAAACATGTTTTAAACAATTTTTGTTACAAAATCAATTCAGACTCAATAATTCGGAACTTCAATAATTCATAATAAATAGTCTTTTTATCAGAAAAATTCAAACCTCACGTCCTTTCCATAGGAAATTTAATTCTCTACAACTTTGCAGAAGAAAGTTTTTCCAAATTCCAAACAGAAATTGACCGAAATTCACAAACGGACGATTTTACAGTCTATAATAAATTTTCGGTCAAGAATTGTGTCCACCAACACACAAAATATGTGTTAAACATTTAATCCAACAAAAATACTCTTCCTCCTCATTTATTCATATATCCCACATTCATTGTAAAAATATCACCATTAATATATTATTAAAATAATATATTTAAATGAATTATTTTATCAGAAAAAGATAAAATATTAATTTTCAACAATTGTCACATTAAAAATTTTCTCCATCTATATTCACATAAAATCAATATTTTCCTCATCATATAAATCAATAATTAATTATACACAAATAATATTACAGAATCACAGTACTGGCAATCAGGCCGTTCCCAGGAAAGAGGGGGCTTTCCAATAAGGATATCTTCCTTACTGGCGCGCAATTATATGACCAAACCTCTCCTTAGACAGAATTTTCTAGACATTGCCAATAATGTTATCTAATAATATTATTCAGATAATATGAATTATTGCTCCGATAATAGAAAATACTGTGCAATGACAATTATTAAAACAACAGTAATATAAAATATCAACGCAGCAATTATTGAATCAATAAAATAAAATACTGAACAGTAATTACTGTAACAATTATTGAGTAATGCCTTCTTACGTAAGAATCAATAATTTCAAAAATACTATGTAATACCGTGTGCTACTGTGCAATAACGCATATTACTGTATTTTAACTACCGGGTATTCCAACAGTGTTAACGGTAACAACTACGCCGTTATT
The DNA here is from genome assembly GCA_016801055.1 of Panax notoginseng. NCBI lineage: Eukaryota > Viridiplantae > Streptophyta > Magnoliopsida > Apiales > Araliaceae > Panax > Panax notoginseng. The sequence continues at coordinate 66,451,132 of CM029014.1, read as the reverse complement.
TATAAACAACTTACTCTTGTCATTTTCTTCATCCAATCGCTTTCCGTTATGGGGCCCACAAAAGACTGCGCCGTCGTATGAATATTCCCCGACAGTAAGAATATTCCACGATCAAACGAATATTCCCCGACAACAATGAATATTTTATAACCACTTGTGTATTTCGAAAAAAAATTCATATATCACCCTTAACTTTAACATTTATCAATTTAACCATTTACTGAATAGTAATTATAAGAAAAATTGAATACTTTTATTTCATAAAATTCAGGGTCTTACATGGTCTATTGATTTTACACATTGGAAACTCAAGTTTTCCTTTTGAAATCAAGCTAGGTGAGTGATTATATGAAAGGCAATATAAATAGTATGTCAAGGACTGAAATAAGCTAAACTAAGTTGTATTAGCATGCCCCATAAACTAGATATTATAACAAAACGACCAACAAAAACTACAGAGGGGTGTGGGAGCGCGCCATTTGTACTAGGGAGACGCGCGGCCGCGCGGCTCCCGTTCCAGACCAGAGACTTCCCAGCCTCGGCAGATAACAAGCCAACTACCAAATTTCCTTCACTAATTCGACTGTAACCAAGCCGCATTGCATACTAAACATATTAATAAGCCTATAAAACAACTACATAAGTTTTCTACAACCCAATTACAATTCAACTTGACATAATCAAGAAATTGGTAATTCAAGAATAGGATTTTGACAGAAACTGGAAATGAAGAACAAGAAGAACCTTATACCTTGCAATTTGCTTACTAATTCACATTCCTTCTACTGATATGTATGCAATTACTCACTCTATATATGCTATCAATTCCTCAACTTAGCAATTCTCAGCAATGGATATTAAAAGGAAATGGGTTATATTTATAGAGAAACAAGAACATAGACAATGCATATAAACACCAAATTAAACTCATGGATGAAAGGATTACATGAAAGTTAAGAGAGAGTTGGTAAATGGTTGTTGAAATTCACCATAATCTCCACTCCCCCCATAATCATCTCCTAGAAAGCTTGGAAGGAAGAAAAGAAAATAGGCCTTATCCTCTATATGGTTCACGTTAAGGAGAAATGAAGAGCAAATTGGACACTAGTTTTGGGACAAAATGAAAAACTCAGCAATCTTGTAACATTTATATAATTTCCTACTCTTATGTTATATTTAATATACAGATTCTTCATACATGGCAATATCCTAATGCCCCAATATAATTTAAAATTTCAAGGTAGTAGATGTAATATGGAAATGTAACGTATATATAGTACATGTATAATTTTTATCACACCGATATACTTACAATATGCTCATTGTAACGACCGAGAAATTCGGATCTTATTGTAAAATAATTTTATTAAATTAAATAATATTAAAATCTTATTCTATGTGTTATCAAGATGGTTGTCGTTATATAACCTAGTGATGTTAGAATGTCGTAGTTTTTGAGCTACGTGGATGAATTAAAGTGTTTGAATTTCTAAGACGAAAATAAAAGTTTTTTGAAAAATTTTCCGAAAAAACACTATTCATCGGGATTTCCTCGGGATATAATTTTGAATTTTCGAGAAATACGTAATGATAGAATAACAAGGTAAGATGGATTATGTAATAAAAATCTAATTATGGAAAATGTAATATTCGCTTGTGGACTTAATTTATAAACGTTAAGGAAGTCGAAATAGTAATGAATAAGTAATAATGGTATGATACTTAGGTATTGTACAAAGTAATGAAAAGAGTATAATACGAAGTATTATACGAGTTAGTATGAAGAATGAAATATCGTATATAAATTCTATATGAATTAGAATACGAAAATGATACATAAACAATATGTATATGTATTAAGTAATGTTAATGGATTTGGAAAGTTAACAATTGGTACAAGTCTAAGTGAATAAAATGTTAAGGCCTAAATGATTAGTTAATAAATAGGTTAGTGTTTATTAATGTAAAGCCCAAGGATTTATTTAATCCAAGTCCAAGCTAGAATCCACGAGTGGTATGACCCATGGGGCAAACCATATTTATATGGTTAGTATGTTGACCAAGTTAATGTGGTGACCAAGACTTAGGAGTAATGGCCAAGCAAAAGACAAGTGTTGTGCTAGCCAAGTAATGAATAGTAAGGAGGTGGCTTAAGGAGGTGGGTTGATTTAATGACTAAACTACCCTAGCTTTGTAAATTCTATAAATAGAGGAAGCTTGCAAGCCATTTGTTAGTTGTTCAAGTAATCTAAACATTACAAAGTGCTTAAGTGTTAGAGAGAATAAGTTACAAATAAGTTACTTCCATAAGTAAGAAGAAGAAGAAGAAGAAGAAGAAGAAGCTACTTACCAAGACTTCTAAAGTAAGACTTCTTCTCTAAATTATCTTCTATCTCTATGCTTGATAGGTTGATAAGAAAAGATGGATTAAGGAACATGAATGTTAAAAAGTAAGAAGAATGAGTAAGCAATGAACTTAAGTCACATAAGTTGGTAATAAGTCATTTAAGCTAGCATAAGTTATAAACTTATGTGAAAGTAGTATGAACTTGTAATGAGTTTAGTAAGGGATGTGATATGGATGTAAAAGAACTTGTATGATTATATGTATCATGAATACATAAGTAAAAGTTATATGTTGAGAACATATAAGGTATGATGATGAAGCTTTAATTGTCACAAGTCATGAACAATGAAATATTAAGTAGTTTATAATTTGACAAGTCATAAGCTCATGAAGAAATAAGTCTAAAATCCAACAATTAGAATAAGTTGTTGTAATAAGTAGGTTGAGATGTTCACATGATGAACGGAATTCATTGGCAATGTGAAACAAATCATAAGAATGAAGATTTACCGGAAATTGTACGAGTGGACGATAATCGTCGAATTCGTGAAATTCTCGGAATAGAAGTCAAATTTTGTGTTTGAACTCAGAACCGTTGTTTTCCAATGGAGACAAGTCATATTTGGCATTTAAGAGTTGTGGACCCGAAAATGACCGAATTCTGACTTAGAACGAAGAAACGAGCGTTGAACGTTCATGAACGTTTATCGTTTTCGTTAAAAATGAATCAATAGGTGAATTTTTAGCAAATGAAGTCAAATAGATAAAATTCTTACATGAATGCATAGATTACATAATTTGTGAATCATAGGCTTTTGAACGAGCCAATTCGGACTTATAACGAAGAAGTAATGCGTCCGGGAAGTTCACAAAATTTAAAAACTAAAATTTTTTTCTGGTGCACAGAGTTGGCGCCGCGGCGCCAACCCTAGGCTAAATGAGTCGCGCCGCAGCGCATAACAGTAGCCGAGCACACTGCAAGAGTTCACCGCAGTGCGAACCGTAGTACAATTGGTGGCGCCGCAGCGCCATGTACAGTAAGAAAATCTTCTGGAGTGTGGCGCCGCAGCGCGGCCCATCAAGTAAGGACTCGCGCCGCAGCGCCAGTCCCAGAACAAAGATAGTAATGAATGTTTCTAAGTACACAAAAAGGAAAGCTAATTGTTTTAAAAGTAAACACAGCTTAAGGAATGTAATGTAACTTTGTTTAAACTTTGTTAAACCTTAAGGATGTTGTATAAAAGTTGAGATAACTTAGTAGAATATAAATGCAAGGATAATGATAAACCGGAACGAATAATAACTGAATCTAATACACAATTAGATTGAGAAGAAGGGTAAGATATAGTCATATACATACTTGATTATTGTGACCTAATATAAGGTATTGTGTGTTCATGTATTGTAGAGACTTGAAAGACTTAAACATAAAGTTAAATTACGGTAGCAGACGCTAAAGGCAAGTATTCTCACTCTTGTCTCAGTTCAATCTGAACAAGTTTTTGGGGTTCATGTATTCTTTCGCATGAATTAAGGTATGTTGGTTAAAGCCAATCCCTTGGCTAGACTTGGTAATTCATTCATCTATTATCAAATATTGTTGTCTTTTGTCAACTACTCAATATGGTTTTTAAAAAAAAAGACTGAAATGTTAAACAAATGTTTTGTCGATAAAACGACAGGCACGTGAGGTTGCCAAATGATTAAATGTACATACGTTTAATGGATGTAGTGTTGATCAACATAGAGTACAATAGGCTAATCACCTAGAAGTGCTCGTAAGTAATATCGGGCTTACGGAATTCGTTTCGAGTTGTCCTTTTTCCAAGAAAGAATGAACACTCGAGGTCTTTGACCGGGGTGAATGTTTTACTAAATATTGTTATTATTGTAAAACATTTTAAAAGAAAGATGAAGTGCTATTCTGAATTATCAATAGTACTTCATAACTATTGTTCAGTTATTGAAGATATACGATTCATACGTGTCAAGCATGTTGTTATTGAATTATTATACTTCCTGAGCTAGTTATGCTCACTCTTGCTTGAACCATATGAATGCAGCTAAGACTGAACGTCCTGAAGGATCGAAAAAGAATAAAGGAAAAGCTAAGGCAGATTGTTAAGCTGTCTTGTAATAGAATAGGTCTAATGTTGTAACGTAACTGATATTATGACAAAGAACCTTTGTAATGGGTATAGAACCTGGGAAATGTAAATATTACTTTAAATATATAGAAGTTATGCTTGTTCTTTGAGACTTTCAATTGAATGAATGTATGAATGATTGTACAGTATAGCACCATCTGTCGGGTTGGAAGATACCTAGATTTGGGGGCGCTACAACTTGGTGTCAAAGCCTAGTTTATAAAACTTAAGGGGTAAAATAGAACCTTAAGACATAACCTTAAGAAAAAATAAAGAAGTAAAAGATGGAAAGTAACCCTATAAAAATGCATTATATTATGTTATGTGTTTCTATTATTTTACCGACGTGTACTAATCAAACTATATTGTTTTATTGTAGATGTCAGGAGAAAATGATATGTATAGAGACATACAGGTAGTGAGCGAGAATTCGGTTAATCGGGTAGAGATACTACTAAATCCGGTAGCCGTAGAACTGGAGGTGGTGACAATCGAGTCTGGAGACTCAGACGATTTAGACTACATGTCTATATTTGATGGCATGCTAGAGGAGGAGGTGGACGTGATGTCCTTTGATCAGGTTCCACCTACAGAGGAATTGTCTACGGGGGAATCAGTGAAGGCGTTGTTTATGTCAGTATTGGATAGAAATATCCATTACTGCCAAGAGGTTAAGGAGTTGAAAGAGGAACTCCAAGCTGTCCGTGAGGACAAGACTAGCATGGAGGGAATGTGGGAAGAGGAGCACGATGATAGAATTCTAGCTAAGGACAAGGTCCGAGAGCTGAAATGTGAAGTATTTGAGCTCAAGTAGGAGCTAAAGACTAAACAGTAGAAGTTGGAGAGGATGTCCTATATACATAGGAGTTTTCATGTGGATTTTCAGCAGCAGGTAGCTGGGTATCCGATAGAAACAAGACAGACCCGACATACTATCAGTAGAGATGTTATTGCCGATCTAGCCAGCAAAGATTTTGAAAATGCCCTAAGGCGGATGTAACCTAGCAATAGCTAGAGTAGCTTAGATATGTAAATATTATGTATCTAGTAGTGACGTAAAACCCTCTTTTGTATGACAAAGGGTAGTCTTTTGTAAAATTCCAATTTTTAGAAAGTAATTACGGGATGTTTATGTAATCAGCTAAGGCTGAGTAATGTAAACAATGTAGTGTTATACTACAAGTTATGAATCAATATAAGTCTTTTTATGGAATATATTGAGTAATGAATATGAGTTATTGTTTTATTACAAATAACAACAAACCAACAAGAATAAAGTAATAATGATGTGTTGTTTTCTTAGCAGCAAAATGCCGCCAAGAAGGAGACAACAAAATCAAGGCACTAATGTTAACCAATCGGAGGGTGGTCCAATTAATCCAATGCAGGAGTTCGTTAATCTTTTAACGACTGCATTTAATAGAACGGGGGCTAATGTACCTGTGATTCCGGGAGTAGTACGAGCTACTACTTTTAAGGATTTTAAAAGTGTAGGTCCGCCAGAGTTCAAAGGAACTATGGACCCTATAGAAGCCCAGACTTGGGTAATAGAAATCGAGAAAGCATTTGTAATAGCAAATGTTGAAGAGGGTCAAAAGGTTGCCTTTGCAACCTATTTGATGAAAGGAGAGACCAACTTATGGTGGGAGGCAAACCAAGCTAGGGCCGATATAGGAAATCTAACGTGGGAGAGGTTTAAGGAGATTTTCTTCGAGATCTATTTTTCCATGAGTATGTAAGGGAGGATGGAAATGAGGTTTCTTGAATTGAAAGAAGGGGATATGACAGTTCCCCAGTATGCCGCCAAGTTTAATGGACTGACACAATTTGCTCCACATCAAGTGGACACTGAAGTGAGAAAGGCTAGAAGGTTAACCCTGGCTCTATAGCCGAATTTCTGTGTTCCAAAGTACTTCCTTTGGAACCATATTAGAAAAGGCAATAATTGCCAAAGGTGGGAATGAGGCTCTCAGTCAGTACCACAAGGATAAGAAAAACAAGGGCAAGGTTGATGGAGGAATCAAGACCGAGGGAGCCAGTGGAAGTGGCAACGGTCAAAATAGGAAGGGCTTTAACTCTGGGAATACCGGAGTAAAACAAGGGGATTCTAAGAGAAGGATGGAGGCCTGTAAAACCTACGGGAAGACTCACTTAGGAGTCTGTCTCAAAGGAAAGGCAGTATGTTATAATTGTGGATAGGAAGGGCACATTTCGCCTAACTATCCAAATCCGAAGAAAAATCACGGATGTTTTGTATGTGGATCAACTGACCACATAGCGAAGAACTGCCCGAAGAAGGGGACGGAAGGAAATAAGGGAACTAATAGTGGTGAGTTAGCTATTAGTGGTCCATCTCAGCCAAGTAAATCAATGGCTCGCACTTTTAATATGACGGTCCAAGATGCTGTGGCATCAGGGGATGTAGTTGCAGGTATTATTCCGATCAATAACATAAATGCATACGTGCTTTTTGATTCGGGTGCTACTTGTTCGTTTATAGCATGTGATTTTGCTAGACGACTAGAATTATTTCCTGAAAAATTACCTATACCTTTGAACATTAAGGTAGCAAATGAGAAGATAATTCCTGTTGAAAATATTCATAGGAGTTGTTGCGTAGATGTACGGGGTTGTAAGTTATCGGTAGATTTAATACTGATAAAGTTAGGAGAATTCTACGTAATTCTCGGAATGGTTTGGTTAATTAATCATGGAGCAATTATAGATTGCCAAAAGAAGTGTGTGAGCATCAAGACGTTGAAGCAACCTCCTTTAGTATTTTACGGTAGTAAGTTACCGGGACGTCCGTGTTGCCTTACAATGACACAAACTAGAAAATTATTAAGGAAGGGTTGTGTAGGTTACCTATGTCATGTTGTGGATACCCAGAGAATGGGAGCAACCATGGAACAAATACCTATAGTAAATGAGTTTATGGATGTATTTTCAAGTGAGTTATCGGGGTTACCGCTGGATAGGGAGATCGAATTTGTGATAGACGATGTGCCAGGAGCGGCACCAGTCTCAAGGGCACCGTACCGTATGGCGCCTGTGGAAATGAAAGAATTAATGGTTCAGCTACAGGAACTATTGGAAAGAAATTACATTCAACCAAGTGTTTCTCCGTGGGGGGCACCAGTGTTGTTTGTCAAGAAGAAAGACGGATCGTTGAGACTTTGTATCGACTATCGGGAGTTGAACAAGTTAACGATAAAGAATAAATACCCATTGCCCAGGATCGATGATCTGTTTGATCAATTGAAAGGGGCAAAGTATTTTTCTAAAATAGATTTACGAACGGGGTATCATCAGTTGAAGGTCAGAAAGGAAGATGTACCAAAAACGGCATTCAGGATTCGTTATGGTCATTACGAGTTTTTGGTGATGTCATTTGGGTTGACGAATGCACCAGCTGCATTTATGGATATGATGAACAGAGTGTTCAAACCATATTTAGACAAGTTCGTCGTTGTGTTTATCGATGACATTCTAGTCTATTCTAAGACGCCAGAAGATCATGTTGAACACTTAAGATTAGTGTTGGAGACACTAAGGAAAGAGAAGTTATATGGGAAATTCACTAAATGTGAATTTTGGCTGGAAAAGGTGCAGTTTTTAGGTCATGTCATTGACCAAGAGGGTATTTCAGTAGATCCAGCGAAGGTGGAAGCAGTGATGAATTGGGAATAGCCGAAAATGCCGACTAAGGTGCGGAGTTTCCTAGGGTTAGCAGGGTACTATCGAAGATTTATTCAAGATTTTTTGAAGATAGCTACCCCGTTGACTAATTTAACAAGGAAGACGGTGAAATACGTATGGACGGATAAATGTGAAGATAGTTTTCAAGAACTGAAGAAAAGATTAAGTCAAGCGACTGTTTTGTCATTGCCAGATGACACAGGAAATTTCGTAGTGTATAGTGATGCTTCGCATAGGGGACTTGGTTGTGTGCTTATGCAACATGGCAAAGTCATTGCGTATGCGTCACGACAGTTGAAGGATTATGAGAAAGTTTATCCTACTCATGATCTGGAACTGGCCGCAGTAGTGTTTGCCCTAAAGATATGGAGACATTATCTTTATGGGGAAAAATGTGAGATATATACGAACCATAAGAGTCTAAAGTATATCTTCACTCAGAAGGAGTTGAATATGAGGCAGAGAAGATGGCTAGAGTTGATAAAGGATTATGATTGTGAAATCCTGTATCACCCTGGAAAAGCCAATGTAGTTGCCGACGCCTTAAGTCGGAAGGGTCGGGAAAAGTTGTCTATGTTGACGGCTCAAGATGAGTTAATAACAGAGATGGCTAGTATGGAAATAGAAGTAAAAATGCCGAGTGATTCGGAGCAGATACTCTTTGAGACGAAGATGCAATCTATCATCGTAGAAAGAGTCAAGGAGGTACAACTCAAGACTGACGAGTGTAACCAAATGAAGAAGCGGTTATCCGAGAAGGAAGTTACTAAGTATAGTCTTGATAATGAGGGATTATTAAGATTTGAAGGAAGAATTTGGGTTTCGAATGAGATGAAATTAAAGGAGCAAGTGTTACAAGAAGCTCATTGTTCGAGGTACTCGATACATCCTAGTAGCACTAAGATGTATCAAGACCTTCGACAGAGTTTTTGGTGGCCAAACATGAAGAGAGAAATAGCAGAGTAGGTGAGTAGGTGCTTGACTTGTCAAAAAGTTAAGGCCGAACATCAACGACCCAGTGGCTTATTACAGTTATTGGAGATTCCAGAATGGAAGTGGGAGCGTATTACGATGGATTTCGTGGTGGGACTTCCGACGACAAATAAAGGGTACGATGCAATTTGGGTAATAGTGGACCGGTTGACGAAGTCGGCTCACTTTTTGCCAATCAGGGTCAAGTATATCTTAGACCAATTAGCTAAACTTTATGTTAAGGAAATCATTTCCAGACATGGAGTACCAGTATCGATTGTGTCTGACCGTGATCTATGAATCACATCGAACTTTTGGAGGAGTTTGCAAGAACAGTTGGGAACACAGCTGAAGTTAAGCACAGCGTATCATCCTCAGACTGATGGGCAGAGTGAGAGAACAATTCAGACGTTAGAAGACATGTTGAGGTCTTGAGTCATGGATTTCAAAGGTAGTTGGGATGATCATCTACCGCTAGTAGAATTTGCGTATAACAACAGTTATCATGCAAGCATATGTATACTGCCTTATGAAGCTCTGTATGGAAGAAAATGCAGAACACCATTGTGTTGGGATGAGGTGGGAGAACGCCGGATGCTAGGACCAGAATTGGTGCAGCAGACAGCGGAGATGGTAAAGTTAATTCGGATGCGTCTCGTCACAGCTCAGGACAGACAGAAGAAGTATGCAAACTCGAACAGACTAAGCCGAGAGTTTGAGGTGGGCTCGTATGTGTTTCTAAAGGTATCTCCTTGGAAAGGAAAGATACATTTTGGAAAGAAAGGAAAGTTAAGTCCAAAGTTTATAGGACCTTTTGAAGTATTAAAACGGGTGGGAGAGGTAGCATATATGATAGCATTACCTCCAGACCTAGAACGTATACATAACGTGTTTCACGTATCGGTATTACGTCCATATAAGCCAGACTATAAGCATGTAATCGAGTATGAGCCGATTCATATCGAGAAGGACTTAACATATGAGGAATCGCCGATACAAATCATTGATAGAAAGGAACAAGTTCTGAGGAACAAGGTAATACCATCAGTAAAGGTATTATGGAAGAACCACGATGCTAAGGAAGCAACGTGGGAGCTTGAAGAACATATGAAGAAAAATTTTCCCCATCTATTTGGTTAGAGTAAGATGAGATTCTGAGGACAGAATCTTTATAAGGGGGGAAGAATGTAACGACCGAGAAATTCGGATCTTATTGTAAAATAATTTAATTAAATTAAATAATAATAAAATCTTATTCTATGTGTTATCAAGATGGTTGTCGTTATATAACCTAGTGATGTTAGAATGTCGTAGTATTTGAGCTACGTGGATGAATTAAAGTGTTTGAATTTCCAAGACGAAAATAAAAGTTTTTCGAGAAATTTTCTGAAAAAATATTATTCATCGGGATTTGCTCGGGATATAATTTTGAATTTCTGAGAAATACGTAATGATGGAATAACAAGGTAAGATGGATTATGTAATAAAAATCTAATTATGGAAAATGTAATATTTCGCTTGTTGACTTAATTTATAAACGTTAAGGAAGTCGAAATAGTAATGAATAAGTAATAATGGTATGATACTTAGGTATTGTACAAAGTAATGAAAAGAGTATAATATGAAGTATTATACGAGTTAGTATGAAGAATGAAATATCGTATATAAATTCTATATGAATTAGAATACGAAAATGATACATAAACAATATGTATATGTATTAAGTAATGTTAATTGATTTGGAAGATTAGTTAACAATTGGTACAAGTCTAAGTGAATAAAATGTTAAGGCCCAAATGATTAGTTAATAAATAGGTTAGTGTTTATTAATGTAAAGCCCAAGGATTTATTTAATCCAAGCCCAAGCTAGAATCCATGAGTGGTATTACCCATGGGGCAAACCATATTTATATGGTTAGTATGTTGACCAAGTTAATATGGTGACCAAGACTTAGGAGTAATGGCCAAGCAAAAGACAAGTATTGTGCTAGCCAAGTAATGAATAGTAAGGAGGTGGCTTAAGGAGGTGGGTTGATTTAATGACTAAACTACCCTAGCTTTGTAAATTCTATAAATAGAGGAAGCTTGCAAGCCATTTGTTAGTTGTTCAAGTAATCTAAACATTACAAAGTGCTTAAGTGTTAGAGAGAATAAGTTACAAATAAGTTACTTACATAAGTAAGAAGAAGAGGAAGAAGAAGAAGCTACTTACCAAGACTTCTAAAGTAAGACTTCTTCTCTAAATTATCTTCTATCTCTATGCTTGATAGGTTGATAAGAAAAGATAGATTAAGGAACATGAATGTTAAAAAGTAAGAAGAATGATTAAGCAATGAACTTAAGTCACATAAGTTGGTAATAAGTCATTTAAGCTAGCATAAGTTATAAACTTATGTGAAAGTAGTATGAACTTGTAATGAGTTTAGTAAGGGATGTGATATGGATGTAAAAGAACTTGTATGATTATATGTATCATGAATACATAAGTAAAAGTTATATGTTGAGAACATATAAGGTATGATGATTAAGAAACTTTAATTGTCACAAGTCATGAACAATGAAATATTAAGTAGTTTATAATTTGACAAGTTATAAGCTCATGAAGAAATAAGTCTAAAATCCAACAATTAGAATAAGTTGTTGTAATAAGTAGGTTGAGATGTTCACATGATGAACGGAATTCATTGGCAATGTGAAACAAATCATAAGAATGAAGATTTGTCAGAAATTGTACGAGTGGACGATAATCGTCGAATTCGTGAAATTCTCGGAATAGAAGTCAAATTTTGTGTTTGAACTCGGAACCGTTGTTTTCCAATGGAGACAAGTCATATTTGGCATTTAAGAGTTGTGGACTCGAAAATGACCGGATTCCGACTTAAAACGAAGAAATGAGCGTTGAACGTTCACGAACGTTTATCGTTTTCGTTAAAAATGAATCAATAGGTGAATTTTTAGCAAATGAAGTCAAATAGATAAAATTCTTACATGAATGCATAGATTACGTAATTTGTGCATCGTAGGCTTTTGAACGAGCCAATTCGAACTTATAACGAAGAAGTTATGCGTCCAGGAAGTTCACAAAATTTAAAAACTAAAATTTTTTTCTGGTGCACAGAGTTGGCGCCGCGGCGCCAACCCTAGGCTAAATGAGTCGCGCCGCAGCGCATAACAGTAGCCGAGCACACTGCAAGAGTTCACCGCAGTGCGAACCGTAGTACAATTGGTGGCGCCGCAGCGCCATGTACAGTAAGAAAATCTTCTGGAGTGTGGCGCCGCAGCGCGGCCCATCAAGTAAGGACTCGCGCCGCAGCGCCAGTCCCAGAACAAAGATAGTAATGAATGTTTCTAAGTACACAGAAAGGAAAGCTAATTGTTTTAAAAGTAAACACAGCTTAAGGAATGTAATGTAACTTTGTTTAAACTTTGTTAAACCTTAAGGATGTTGTATAAAAGTTGAGATAACTTAGTAGAATATAAATGCAAGGATAATGATAAACCGGAACGAATAATAACTGAATCTAATACACAATTAGATTGAGAAGAAGGGTAAGATATAGTCATATACATACTTGATTATTGTGACCTAATATAAGGTATTGTGTGTTCATGTATTGTAGAGACTTGAAAGACTTAAACATAAAGTTAAATTACGGTAGCAGACGCTAAAGGCAAGTATTCTCACTCTTGTCTCAGTTCAATCTGAACAAGTTTTTGGGGTTCATGTATTCTTTCGCATGAATTAAAGTATGTTGAAGTTAAAGCCAATCCCTTGGCTATACTTGGTAATTCATTCATCTATTATCAAATGTTGTTGTCTTTTGTCAACTACTCAAAATGGTTTTAAAAAAAAAAAGACTGAAATGTTAAACAAATGTTTTGTCAGTAAAACGACAGGCACGTGAGGTTGCCAAATGATTAAACGTACATACGTTTAATGGATGTAGTGTTGATCAACATAGAGTACAATAGGCTAATCACCTAAAAGTGCTCGTAAGTAATATCGGGCTTATGGAATTCGTTTCGGGTTGTCCTTTTTCCAAGAAAGAATGAACTCTCAAGGTCTTTGACCGGAGTGAATGTTTTACTAAATATTATTATTATTGTAAAACATTTTAAAAGAAAGATGAAGTGCTATTCTGAATTATCAATAGTACTTCATAACTATTGTTCAGTTATTGAAGATATACGATTCATACGTGTCAAGCATGTTGTTATTGAATTGTTATACTTGCTGAGCTAGTTATGCTCACTCTTGCTTGAACCATATGAATGCAGCTAAGACTGAACGTCCTGAAGGATCGAAAAAGAATAAAGGAAAAGCTAAGGCAGATTGTTAAGCTGTCTTGTAATAGAATAGGTTTAATGTTGTAATGTAACTGATATTATGACATAGAACCTTTGTAATGGGTATAGAACCTGGGAAATGTAAATATTACTTTAAATGTATAGAAGTTATGCTCGTTCTTTGAGACTTTCAATTGAATGAATGTATGAATGATTGTACAGTATAGCACCATCTGTCGGGTTGGAAGATACCCGGATTTGGGGCCGCTACACTCATGGTATATTATTTTAATATATACCCACATACATATTGTCACATACACGTTCATGATGTATTCATACCATAAAGTTTTAATATGCATAATCACATTGCTTCATACAATATAGTTTCATAAAACTTACTATATAGTCACATAAAAGTCACACTACACTATATAGTATAGTCGTATTATTGCTCACATGCACATAACCGTTAATCTAATATTTTTATATTAATAACTTATTTATTAATGTCAATCAAATAAATTATTCAATTCCTTGACTAATTAACACCAAAATTAATTACTCTAATCATCATCGGTTAATGTATTTATGGATCTCCATAATCATTAATTATCTATAACATTCTTATTATATTTATAGACATATTACTAATAATAATAATCATTAAACAATTAGTCAATTTTCTACAATAACAATTAACAATTAATATTGCTCACTTAATAATTCCTTCGTCGATTAATATTACTATTAATTTATTATAGGAATATAATATATAACGATCAATAATTCTTAAAAAGAATTTATTTATAATTATTCATCGAATAAATAATTTTATTTATCATAAACATACATATATTTTGCTTTGCACATATCTCCCCTTTATAAATATAAAAAAATAAATTAAATACAAAATTTATTATTTAATTATATTGAAAATATTGGGTTATTACAACATCGCATAACACATTAGGTCATGAATAACATACAAGGTGTAACAACCCGATATTTTCTACATAAATAAATAAGAAATTTTGCGTATAAATTTTTTTATTAAGAATGAGGATTTGTACAAGATAATGTATATATGTAATTATGTAATTATGTAATAAATAAAAATATATTTATTACATAAATGTTTGCAAATAATTTTATTTTAGAATTATTGATTATTATAAAGCATATTCTTATAATAATTAATTTTATTGTAGAAATATTTTTATTAATTATTTTCCATGAAAATATAATTATATATTATTTAAATAATATATGAAATAATTTTTAGAATTATTATAATAATTATTTATTTTATTATATGAATTTATGCAAGATTAATTAAGTTAATTATTTTAACTTAATTAATAATGTTATATATGAAGAATAAATCAAATATGGAATCCAAACCCTAATTTTAGAATTTTTATCAAGGAATGAGAATAATAATATTATATTATTATTTGTCAGTATTATAATTAGATATGCTATGTGTGTAAGGTTAATGTGAGGATCAGTTTTGATGGAACAATTTTAATGTTGCGGATAAACCCTAGTTTTAAGCTATTAAACCCTAATTCAAAACTGAATGCCAGTTTAAGACTGTTACGTAATCGTGTTAATGAGATTTATGATCGGTGTTATAGATATTAACCCTAATTAGGGAGAATCTTAATTATTCAAGACTCCAATTAATATTTAGAAATATTAATTTCTAGAACCCTAATATTTATTTTATAAACCCTAATTTATTTAAATTGTAAACCCTAATTGTTGATTTGGAAAGCTTAATGCTAATTAGTGTATCTTAAACCTGATTAGTAAGGTGTTAAGTAATTAAAAACCTAATTAATTAAGAAACCTTAATTTTGTATTTTAGAAACTAAAATTTTATTATTTTATTATTTATTTTCAAACCCTAAATTGGAAATTCTAGAATTATTTTTTTTAACCCTAAATCCTAGTCCAAACCCTAAACCCTAAGGGTTTGGCATGATTACCATAATGCCATTATTTTTTAAAAGCCAAAAGACATTTTTGCCCCTCTTGTATTATTTAAGGTAACTTGTTAATCTAGCAAGATATGGAGTAGGTAACCAACTTTGATCACCCCATGTGACAAATCTCAGCAGCCCAGCTAACTCACCAGCCAAATACATTGCATTCAAGTTGTATAAATAGATTTGAAGAGAGAGAAATGTCATTTGTTACTTATATTTTTCACAAACACTCAACTTGACCCTCTCTCTCTAAGACCTCCGAATATATAAGCTAGATCAGACACATAATCAAGCCCCACGAAATCCAACAACAAATCAGAAGCCCAAATTCTAGAAATCAAAGCTTAAAGGTACCCTAATCAAAAATTTCGGACTTTGATCCTAAGTTAAAAGTTATGTTTGAGTGTTAATATATGGTGTATATAGTGTTATTAAGTGATCTGGGTTGCTAGATGTTAGATCCATAACATCTAGAGGCTCGAATTTGAAGATTTCAAAAATCTGGAAAAAAAGTTTGTTTTGTATTCTGACATCAAATGTCAGTCGCCTTAGATCTCTACTTGTTTACTGTTTATGTTGTTTAAGTGTTTGATCATGAAGTATGTTATGAGTTCTTTTCTCTGGAACTCAAATCAAACCCATAGCATGTTCAGATTAAAAGTTATGGCTGGTCAAACATAGTTGACCGAGCATGACTTTTAATTTCTGGAAAACCCAGATCGTGCCTAGGAGGCTCTGATAGGAGGTTTAGGGGCACTGATCTTGCATGTTGTTGATGATTTATGTTTGTTTCTATATTCATTTTATAGTATAGTATCTTTACTATATATTACAGTGTTTATATAGTTTATATGTCAAACAGATTAGATTTTCTGGATGGTGAAACGAAACAGAATGTTCACGACTTGCGTTTTCTGGGTAACCCAGAAAACTCACGAGCGTGACTTCTGACAAGGTTTGACCGATCAAGATCTGCTTATTTTATTGCTGTTATGGTGAAATTTGGTATTGGTTCTATAGTTTGTTATGTCGTCTACAACATGAAAGCCTAAGATCACGAAACCAGTTCATGTGTTGCAAGTTATAAAGATCGGAAGAAGGCAGTATGAACTGTTCTTCATTTCTGGAAAACCCAGAAATGAAGAACAGCTCTGACAAGGTTTTAGTAAGGCCAGATCTCGTTCGGTTTATGTAGTATGGTTATGATTGTTGTTGTAGCCTGAAGTGTTACACTAGTACTACACGCTCTAATGCTTAGTTGGTCCAGAATCACACTACACACTGAATTATTGGAGGTCAAGCGTGCTTACTCGGTAACTGCCTATGAGTTTTTGGATTTGGCCAAGAACATGAAGAACACCTATAGCGACGGTTTTGTCGCTATAGGTGGCCTTTAGCGACAGACAGCTCATTATTTTTCGGAAATTAATTAATAAATAGAAAAAAATAGTTTTTAATTATTAAAAATACAAAATAAATTATTAAAAATTATTTTAAATTTCAAAAATTGGTTTTTAATTATTTTAAATATATTTCATAAATATTTAATATTTTTAAAATATTAAAAGTATTTAATTTATTTAATTATAACATTAAATAAATTATTTAAAAATAATTTTAATATTGGAAAAATCATTAAAAATTATATTATGATATAAGAAAATATTTTAAGTTATTTTTAATGACTTTTAATATTTTGTGATAAATTTCATTAATAAATTGATATTAATGGTAATTAATTTATTTACTAAATGAATTAAATAAATTAATTAAAAATCATTTTATTATATTAAAAATTATTTTAAATAATAATAAGGTATTTAAAAATATTTTAAGTTATAAAATATAACTTTTAATATTTAAAGATAAATTTCATTAATTAATTATTATTAATGATATTAAAGTTATTTAATAATTATATTAAATAATTTAATTTAAAAATGATTTTTATATTATAATAATCATTTTAAATGAAAATAAAGTATTTAAAGATATTTTAAGTTATAAAACATAACTTTTAATATTTAAAGAATAATTTCATTAATAATTAAATATTAATGATTATTAAGTTATTATTAATGATATTAAATTTATTTAATAATTATATTAAATAAATAGTTTATAAATGGTTTTATTAATTTAAAAATTATTTAAAAGGGATATAAATGAATTAAAAATATTTTAAGTTATACTTAATGACTTTTAATATTTTGATAAATGAAACATTAATACCGTAATATTAATGGTAATTATTTAGAAATGATTTTAAATATTTTAAAAAAAATATTTAAGGGTAATATTAATACTTTAAAAATATTTTGAGTTATTATAAATAACTTTAATATTTTAGAAATGACTTCATCAATAGTTTAATATTAATTAAATATTAATGATAATAGAATTGATTAGTATTTAAATCATTTAAATATGATTCCAATGTTTGAAAATTTATGATAAATCATAATAAATGTTTTAAAATTATTATAAGTCATTTAAAAATAATATGACTGATATTAAGTTACAGAATAGAGTCTTAGACTCGATAAATGTAACAATCCAGATTTTTATTATAATATTTAAATATTTATTGAATTATATAAATATTTAATGGATGTGTTTATTGTTGAATAAGTATTTGATTTGATGTGATTTGATTATTTATTTGTTTAAAAAAATAATTAATGAGTTAAGGAAAGTAATTATTTTGAAATAGTAATCTAATTTAATTTAATAATTAAGTTTAAGAATTTATAATGATTAAATAAATAATTAAGGAGCTAAGAAAATTAATTGTTATGAGATTATATACTAATTTAATTTAATAATTAAGTTAGAGAGCTAATAATGATTAAATGAATTATATTACTTATAATTAGAATTTGTAATTAAAATAAAGTGTTAGTTGGTTGAATAAAATTATAATTATAAAGGAAATTATAATTATATGTTAATGATTTATGTGTTAAAGTAATTTAATAGAGTAGTATTTGAATTGATTAAATTGTTTATTTATTTTAATAGAAGTGTGACAAATAACCTTGTTATAAAGGAGTTATTAAAATAAATTAAAAGTGTTTAATTTAGTTTTGCCAAACAAAGCCTAATGCCTATTAAGTCTTTAATCTAATTGTGTTTTACCAAACAAGACATAAGGATTAATTGATTATTTTTTTAGTGGTTAGCCAAATAAGCCTTATGGCTTTTGATTTTCAAAAACTTACATAACTGATATAAGTTATATCTATATTTATATTATATCATTAATATATATTATTACTATATACGTTATACTATTCTACGTAAGTTAGAAGAGAAAAGAAAGACTCAGTTGAAGAAAAGGGAGAGAAGAAGAAGAATACAGAGAAAATTTGAGAAAACTCTAGAGAGAAAGTGAGTGATTTCTAACAGGTTTTTAAGAAAGAAATTGGGAAAAAGAGGCTTGATAATCAAAAGGATAACCATTATCTTCTTAAATCAAAGGTAGGATATTAATCCTCTTATTTTATTTTAAAGTTTAGTTTTCTTATTCCAAAAAGTTCTCTGTAAAATAATTGTAAAAGATGAATTGTGGATATATATATATATATATATATATATATATATCTTTGTATGATATTAAGTGTATTTGTAACTATAATTGTTATATTAGCACATATATGTATATATGAGAAGTATGCTAGCGTTCATAGAGAAAGAGAAATTAGTTTTTACAGTAAACATTCACGTGTGAAAGTGGTTTGTAGAAGTATCAAAATTAGTATATGTTAATTGTGAAGTTATGAAATTGAAGTGTGATTATATTAATTGGATATGAACTACAGAGAATTGTAGTTTAAAAGTAATCAAATTTGTGGTTATTAGAGATTATAGTGTTCACTGTGTTTAACAAATGTCAAACATGGAGTTTTGTTTTAAAATATGATTTTCAAGGAATTTAGTTTTCTGTGATTATTATTTAGTAATTTAAACTAGTATATGCATATTGGGTAGTGTGTATATGTGTAATTTATATAAGTTATACATGTTAATTGGGGTTAATTGCTGTTAAAAATAAAGACAGGAGCGTTGTTTTGTTCTTCGTGGTTGGGTTCTGCAAGTTTCGGCGCCCCAGCGCCAAAATTTGAGCCCCAGCGCCAAAAATCGCGCCCCGGCGCCAAAATTCGCGCCCCAGCGCCAATCTCGCGCCCCAGCGCCACTTTTTGGCATAGTCCTCGCGCCCCAGCACGGGGACAGAAGTCTGACTTGGACAGTTTTGACCTCCTGTAGTAAAATGGCCATAGCTTTCTCATACGAACTCCGATTGAGGTGATTCAAGATGATCCGGAACGAGGACGAGTAGACCTACAACTTTCGTTCTTTAAGTTTTTCAATTTGAGGTCATTAGGATAGGTAAAAATGGTCATCTTTAGGACTGTTGTGTTTTCGGAGGCAATCGGAGGGTGTCGGACATGCACATATGCATGTGTAGTGCTCCAGACCATAAAAGATGATGTCCTAAGTTATAAAACATGAATCTTAGTAAATATAATGATGCTTAACATTAATAAATAATGTATTAGATAAGTTATAGAAGCATAGTAAGCATACACAAGAAAGACAAATCGGGCGTGTGACGATTGAACGTCGAAACGCCGTGTCAAGTGTTAATGAACTTAAAAAGTGTTTCAATTCCATTGAAATGGATATTATAAGATATGGAATGGGTTTAATATAAAACCAATAAGTAGTCCTAGCAAGACTTAAGCACTTGAACTTCGAGTTTGACTAAGAAGAAATATAGTGAGTCATAAGTCGAAAAATTAACACAATCTAATTGACCATTGCGTATTTATTAATAGGAAAGATTATGAGATGTGGAGTAGAGTTTACATTACAATTGTTATGTGTTGTTATGTGACTAATAGTTGATGTGTATGATTATATAATTGTGTAGGGCACGTGAAGTGCAGATAACTGTAAGCTGTTAAGCTATTATTGGTAAACAGCGATCAAGGCAAGTCTTTCGGTTCCTATTTTCTACATGGACTTGATGAACTGTTTTAAATTGCATGATATGTTAAGCATGTTGAATCATGAAATGTTAAAGTCAATATATGACTACATTGTTTTGGCTACGTAATGATGATTGAGTAAGGAACTCAATCTTTATATTTGCTATGTGAATTAAAAGCATGTATGCCATGTTACTTTAATGAGATGTATATCGAGCATGTTATTATGTGTTATGTGATGCATGAAAATTGTTAGACTTTGCTGGGCTGTCGAGCTCACTCTTGCAAATAACCACTTTTACAGGTCAAGATTTTAAGGTAAAGTTACGTGCTATGTGAGTTATAGAGATCTATATTCACGAAGATTACTTATGTTTTATGAGAAATGTATTTCATATTTTGAACGTAATATGTTGTTAAATTGTAAGTTGAGCTATCCAATGTATATGGATATTTAGTTATGATGTAAGACTTTGTATAGTCATTTTCTTGTAACAATTCATGATATAAGATTGAATCAAAGAGATGTAATGTAAAGGTTGCGATTCAGGGCATGAAAGAAGGAAGTGTATAAACGTTTTAAATATTCCGCAATTTTATTAAGTTTAATATCGAATAATGATGTAAAATTAGAGATTTAATGTATGGTTAACGACCAAAGTGAAGATTTAATTTGTATGGTTTTTGGGGTCGTTACAGTTGGTATCAAAGCTGTAGGTTATAAACCTTAGGTAGAAGTACAGTAGGCAATAACCTTAGAGAAGAGAGGTGAAGATAAAGAATGAATAAGCTCAAATAGAGTTTGAACAATATGGGATTAAAACTTGCATAAAAGGATTCAAAGAACAATCTCACAGAGTTATCAGGAATATGAATGTGGGGTTACCCAACTCCAATAATAAGGATATAATGTGATAATAAATAGACAGTGTCTATAAGAAGAGTGATAAAAAAGTTAAGAAAAGAGAGTTATATCTAAGTATGGTGCAATTGTACTCTTTAGTAGTTGATGTATGGTATCTGGGCTAAACGATTCCTTCATAGAGCGGAGGTATATACGAACTAGCAACTCGGAACCTAGTTTGTTGGTTGTTTGTGGGAAACCACTCAGCGTACCATACTGAAACTATTAGAGACTCGATGTGTACCAAGTGTAGAGAATGGATGTGTATGATGAAAGTTTAGAACTCGAATGAAATGTTAAGCGATGTAAATGAAGTTAGAATTGTTATATAAACAAGAAGATTCAAAGAAGAATCTTGAAGAGATATAAAGATAAGAAATGGGAGTTTCCTAACTCCAAAAGCCAAGATAACAAATAATGTCGTAAATGATGAAAAAGAGAAAGAATGAGAATCGTAAAACAAAACGATCACGAGTTAACAAAAGAATTTTAAGAGAGATGATTATAGAATAAGGTCACGACGTGATCTGTTTAAGTTATAAAAGAAAGATGGTCTGTAATGTTTGAATGATTATAGCTTAATGTTATGAAGATGGTGTACTATGAAATAGTACGAGATAACTCATGAGGAGTTATAGATGATGTGATACGAGAAATTCGTATCCAGCAAAGAGCAAGTTAAAAGAAAGATAGAGTTAGGTGGGATTTCAATTGAGAACTCATGTAATGACTGAGTTGTACAAACCTTTGTATGGGCGAGGGTTTTGTGCTTGCACTCAGTTTATCACATTGATAATCATTGGAATGTTTGTGTCGCGTTGTTTGCTATATGCCTGTTGAGAAGGTGATTCTTTTCTCATGTGTATAACAGATAGGTAGGGTATAGTTAGAGAATATTATAAGGTTAAGTGCGAGTTCTTAAAACTCATACTTATGGTAGGTTCGTGACTCATAATTATATGGTATATTTTTGAACCCCTCAGCGAATGGACGCCTATGGTCTGACTAGGATAAGTTCTTAAACTCATATGATTGTGGCAAGTTCCTGAACTCATAACGTGTGGTAAGTTTGATGAACTAGGGTATAATTAAGTGTGAATGGAGTATTGAGGATGATATGAATAGATAGACCTATTAAGCAATGGATCATTATAGAAAGTGGAGTTAATGGTGGAAGCATAGGTATTCTAAATCTACTAGTTATGCTAGACTTTCGAAATTTATTGACTTCGTGCTGATGTTTACACTTTTATTTTCTTGAAAAACATTGGATCAAATGATGGTACCAATGAGTTTTAACAACAATACTGTTATTCGTATGTCTATGCTAATTGCTTCGGCTAGACAAAAATGATTTGCAATATATCAAAATGTATTTTATATCATTAATGCATCTTGTAACCTGGTACAAAGATGATAAAAACGATGGAGTCATCAATGCAGTATTACCTAGTGTTGGATGTGATCTAAGGATCGTCAGCCCACAATGGTATGATGTAGTATGATAAAGTCACCAAATGACAGAATCCTCAACGGACTGTAAATACAGTGCGGTATCATGACGTCATAAAAAAATTTTTGAGATTTTTTTAAGATATGAGAATATATATATATATATATATATATATATATATATATATATATATATATGTATATTTCGATTGTCGTTCAAATTGTTGTAGAAGTCTATGTTATTTGATTCAGCTAGACGAATATTGAAAGATGTTCATGAAATTCAAGAGTTTCTTGAGAAGTTATGCCAAACCAAATTGTTTTGGTGCGAATTCAGATGTTGAAAAGCTGAGATGAACAACCCTTTTATAGGGGATTACGCGGAGGCGTTGAGATGTTTGTGCACAATACATTGTACGAAGGGCTGATCACCCTAAGTACGAGGAGTCCCTATAGTCTTATGACTGTTAAAGTTTAAGTTGAAAGATTACTTATAACTATGGACATATGCATAGCGTTTAAATGTGTGTGCACAATACATCGTACGAAGGGCTTAACACCCTAAGTACGGGGGTCCTTATAGTCTTATGACTGTTAAAGTTGAAGTTGAAAGATTACTTGCAACTGTGGACATAGTTCGTAGTCTTATGACCCTCAGCATGATTTGGAATCTTTTAAATTCCTGAGTTATTCCAATTATTGAACAATTGTGGAAGATTCTTGTTATTCTGTAAGATGGAAGTGAAAAAGGAAAATATTCCTTACAAAGAAGTAAGTCGTATAATGCGACACTGAATGATGAATATGTTGAATAAGTGAGAAAAGAGATTTTGAAGTGAGAAGTAGATGAGTTATCAAAGAATAATGTGAAACTTTTAATAGAAAAGTTAATAATTGTAGAATGATCTTTGTGGAAAGAAAGTGGTTATAGAAACCAATGAATGAAGTAGTGATGTAAAATCTACTTTGATAGAATGAATGAATAAAAATTAATAAGTAAAATTTCGAGGACGAAATTCTTAGAAGAAAAGGTGAATGTAATATCCCGAGTGTTAATGATAGCGATTCCCGAGTGTTTGTGATAACGATCCTTAGAAAAGGAAATGAATGGGTTAAAAGATATATAATACTCAAAATATAATTGAGTTCAAATGAAAGTTATGAAATAAAACCTAGAATTTGTTAGGTAATGAATGTAGTAGGAAATATAAAATCTATATTTAGATAAAATGATGAAAGATTTCTCTGAGTTATTTGTGTAATTTGTGTCTTCGATTCTGGGGACAAAATCTTTGTAAGTAGGGAAGATTGTAACGAATGAGTGACTTGAGTTGTGATTCTGAGGACAGAATCCTTGTAAGGAGGGAATGATGTAACAATCCAGATTTTTATTATAATATTTAAATATTTATTGAATTATATAAATATTTAATGGATGTGTATATTGTTGAATAAGTATTGATTTGATGTGATTTGATTATTTATTTGTTTAAAAAATAATTAATGAGTTAAGGAAAGTAATTATT
The DNA here is from genome assembly GCA_016801055.1 of Panax notoginseng. Lineage (NCBI taxonomy): Eukaryota > Viridiplantae > Streptophyta > Magnoliopsida > Apiales > Araliaceae > Panax > Panax notoginseng. The sequence goes on along the minus strand of CM029014.1, from coordinate 66,426,813 downwards.
TTGAAATAGTAATCTAATTTAATTTAATAATTAAGTTAGAGAATTTATAATGATTAAATAAATAATTAAGGAGCTAAGAAAATTAATTGTTATGAGATTATATACTAATTTAATTTAATAATTAAGTTAGAGAGATAATAATGATTAAATGAATTATAATACTTATAATTAGAATTTGTAATTAAAATAAAGTGTTAGTTGGTTGAATAAAATTATAATTATAAAGGAAATTATAATTATATGTTAATGATTTATGTGTTAAAGTAATTTAATAGAGTAGTATTTGAATTGATTAAATTGTTTATTTATTTTAATAGAAGTGTGATAAATAACCTTGTTATAAAGGAGTTATTAAAATAAATTAAAAGTGTTTAATTTAGTTTTGCCAAACAAAGCCTAATGCCTATTAAGTCTTTAATCTAATTGTGTTTTACCAAACAAGACATAAGGATTAATTGATTATTTTTTTAGTGGTTAGCCAAACAAGCCTTATAGCTTTTGATTTTCAAAAACTTACATAACTGATATAAGTTATATCTATATTTATATTATATCATTAATATATATTATTACTATATACGTTATACTATTCTACGTAAGTTAGAAGAGAAAAGAAAGACTTAGTTGAAGAAAAGGGAGAGAAGAAGAAGAATACAAAGAAAATTTGAGAAAACTCTAGAGAGAAAGTGAGTGATTTCTAACAGGTTTTTAAGAAAGGAATTAGGAAAAAGAGGCTTGATAATTAAAAGGATAACCATTATCTTCTTAAATCAAAGGTAGGATATTAATCCTCTTATTTTATTTTAAAGTTTAGTTTTCTTATTCCAAAAAGTTCTCTGTAAAATAATTGTAAAAGATGAATTGTGGATATATATATATATATATATATATATATATATATATATATATATATATATATATATATATATATATATATATATATATATATATATATATATATATATATATATATATATATATATATAGCTTTGTATGATATTAAGTGTATTTGTAACTATAATTGTTATATTAGCACATATATGTATATATGAGAAGTATGCTAGCGTTCATAGAGAAAGAGAAATTAGTTTTTACAGTAAACATTCACGTGTGAAAGTGGTTTGTAGAAGTATCAAAATTAGTATATGTTAATTGTGAAGTTATGAAATTGAAGTGTGATTATGTTAATTGGATATGAACTACAGAGAATTATAGTTTAAAAGTAATCAAATTTGTGGTTATTAGAGATTATAGTGTTCACTGTGTTTAACAAATGTCAAACATGGAGTTTTGTTTTAAAATATGATTTTCAAGGAATTTAGTTTTCTGTGATTATTATTTAGTAATTTAAACTAGTATATGCATGTTGGGTAGTGTGTATATGTGTAATTTATATAAGTTATACATGTTAATTGGGGTTAATTGCTGTTAAAAATAAAGACAGGAGCGTTGTTTTGTTCTTCGTGGTTGGGTTCTGCAAGTTTCGGCGCCCCAGCGCCAAAATTTGAGCCCTAGCGCCAAAAATCACGCCCCGGCGCCAAAATTCGCGCCCCAGCGCCAGAAGTTGGTGCCCCAGCACTGAAATTCGCGCCCCAGCGCCAATCTCGCGCCCCAGCACCACTTTTTGGCTTAGTCCTCGCGCCCCAGCGCGGGGACAGAAGTCTGACTTGGACAGTTTTGACCTCCTGTAGTAAAATGGCCATAGCTTTCTCATACGAACTCCGATTGAGGTGATTCAAGATGATCCGGAACGAGGACGAGTAGACCTACAACTTTCGTTCTTTAAGTTTTTCAATTTGAGGTCATTAGGATAGGTAAAAATGGTCATCTTTAGGACTGTTGTGTTTTCGGAGGCAATCGGAGGGTGTCGGACATGCACATATGCATGTGTAGTGCTCCAGACCATAAAAGATGATGTCCTAAGTTATAAAACATGAATCTTAGTAAATATAATGATGCTTAACATTAATAAATAATGTATTAGATAAGTTATAGAAGCATAGTAAGCATACACAAGAAAGGCAAATCGGGCGTGTGACGATTGAACGTCGAAACGCCGTGTCAAGTGTTAATGAACTTAAAAAGTGTTTCAATTCCATTGAAATGGATATTATAAGATATGGAATGGGTTTAATATAAAACCAATAAGTAGTCCTAGCAAGACTTAAGCACTTGAACTTCGAGTTTGACTAAGAAGAAATATAGTGAGTCATAAGTCGAAAAGTTAACACAATCTAATTGACCATTGTGTATTTATTAATAGGAAAGATTATGAGATGTGGAGTAGAGTTTACATTACAATTGCTATGTGTTGTTATGTGACTAATAGTTGATGTGTATGATTATATAATTGTGTAGGGCACGTGAAGTGCAGATAACTGTAAGATGTTAAGCTATTATTGGTAAACAACGATCAAGGCAAGTCTTTCGGTTCCTATTTTCTACGTAGACTTGATGAACTGTTTTAAATTGCATGATATGTTAAGCATGTTGAATCATGAAATGTTAAAGTCAATATATGACTACATTGTTTTGGCTACGTAATGATGATTGAGTAAGGAACTCAATCTTTATATTTGCTATGTGAATTAAAAGCATGTATGCCATGTTACTTTAATGAGATGTATATCGAGCATGTTATTATGTGTTATGTGATGCATGAAAACTGTTAGACTTTGCTGGGCTGTCGAGCTAACTCTTGCAAATAACCACTTTTGCAGGTCAAGATTTTAAGGTAAAGTTACGTGCTATGTGAGTTATAGAGATCTATATTCACGAAGATTACTTATGTTTTATGAGAAATGTATTTCATATTTTGAACGTAATATGTTGTTAAATTGTAAGTTGAGCTATCCAATGTATATGGATATTTAGTTATGATGTAAGACTTTGTATAGTCATTTTCTTGTAACGATTCATGATATAAGATTGAATCAAAGAGATGTAATGTAAAGGTTGCGATTCAGGGCATGAAAGAAGGAAGTGTATAAACGTTTTAAATATTCCGCAATTTTATTAAGTTTAATATCGAATAATGATGTAAAATTAGAGATTTAATGTATGGTTAACGACCAAAGTTGAGATTTAATTTGTATAGTTTTTGGGGTCGTTACAATAAATACCCGATAAAGTTGTTGGTACACCGACATATTTCAGAAATTAATCTGGACTTAGATAATATGATTAGATAAGTGATTATTTGTGATTCAATGGTTGTTAAATCTATGTGCCAATGTGATTAGGGTATGTGCTGACTACAATAAGCAGTGTTATGTGTTATAGTATGTTGTTCTAATAGAACGAACGATCTTATTAATGATAGGTCGTGAGATAAGCGATAAATCTAAATTACAAACTGTAAGCAGCGCTTCAGGCAAGTATCTTACCTTTGCATTTCCTTTATGCAATGGACATGAGTAAGAATATTTACAAATGATATTATTACTGTACAGATTATTAACCTTATATTATATAAGCTCATTGATTATCAACATGTTAGTATATGGTAACTCAGATATATATATTCTGTTCGTTAATTTCTATAAATGGTTATACAAGTGTCCCCACTTGGATAATCATTGTATTTAATCACATGTTGATACACCTTTGTCAATTACCCGTATATATATATATATATATATATATATATATATATATATATATATATATATATATATATATATATATATATATATATATTGCATTATAGATTATTGTTGAACAAGATAAAACCTTTGATTTAGAACTCAGACAAGTATGAACATCCCTACACGAAAAAACATTTATGCGCCCAAGGCGGACAGAGTGAACGATACCCTCGTTCTTGTATGTAGTATTGATCAATGCAGGGCATAACGGGCTGATCACCCCCCGTGCCCGTAAGTTATGACGGTTTACAGATGAATTTCTGTTTAACCTTTTCGAAAATGAAAACAATGTTCATGGCATGTCACCATAACCCCAGTTAGAGTCAATATGTAGTTTCAAAAATTTGAAAGAGAGTTGTTATGTTATATTTATCGGTTCAGAATACTTCACAACTATTGACTTGTTGTAGAAGAATAGTACAAAGAAAACGTTTAAAATCCTTTCAGCTTATATATATAATTGTTATTACTTGCTGGGCACTCAAATGCTCAACCTTGCTTAATTTAAATGTTTTCAGCTAAGTGTGAACGACCAGAGAGCTCTGTTAAGACCAAGGAAAAAGGTAAAGGTTGCTGATTGAATGCAAATGTTATCTTGTGTAATAGTTGATATTAATATTAAGACAATTATGATATATATTATCTATCATGGGTTGTAATGAATGTTTAAAGGTTACGTACTTGGAATTAGACTCTGATGATATGTAAATTAAGTTGATCTTTATATTATTGTTATTATTATTAGTATTATTCCGCTCATAGAATTGGTATCGTGAAGAATCGAGTTTTGGTTTCAAGTACCCGAGTTTGGGGTCCTCACACAAGGTTCCTAAAGAATCTTACCCTTCTTCTCAATTTAATTACATATTAGATTTGTTATTATTGGTTCTGGCTTTCCGTTACGTCATTCTTACGTTTATATGTAATTGAGTTACTTTAACCCTAAATGATCATATTTAAGGGTTAAACATGTCTTAACAATGTTACATTAAGTTTCTTAGTTCATTGTTAATCAATTACCATGCATGCTCTACTTGTAATCATTCTTTACTGTCTAAACCCTAAGGCTAGCGCTGCGGCGCCAGACTTCCTTCTTGGACTCGTGTTGCGGCGTAGGTTAGCAGTGCTCAAGTCCCGGCTTTGGCACTGCGGCGCCACTTGCCCTTCACTGTGTCGCGCTGCGGCGCCAACTAACAGTACCTCATGCCTCGGCCTAGCGCTGCGGTGCGGGCTTTTATGCCTTTGGGCTGGTGCCACGGCACCAGCGCTGTGCACTAGAAAACTTTTATAGTTTTGAAATTTTGTGAAACTCCCGGGCTCGTAACTTCTTCGTTATAAGTCCGAATTGGCTCGTTCAAGAGCCTACGGTTCACAAATCACATACTCTACGTGTTCATGCAAGAATTTTATCTATTTTACTTTGTTAACTAAAAATTCACTTATTAGTCCATTTTTAACGAAAACGATAAACATTCGTGAACGTTCAATATTCGTTTCTTCATTCTAAGTTAGAATCTGACCATTTTCGAGTTCGCAACTCTATAATGCCAAATAAGACTTATCTCCATCGAAAACCAACGTTTTTGAGTACAAACACAAAATCCGACTTCCATTCTGAGAATATCACAAATTCGACGATTATCGTCCAATCGTGTGATTTCCGACAAAACTTTGTTACTAACAATTTGTTCATCGCTCTAAATGAATTCAATCCATTATCTAGACATCTTAACATACATATTACAACAACTTATCTTTAAATTAGGTTATGGCTTATTTCTCATAAGTTCATAACTTAACAAATTATAAAATATAAGATTTCATTCCTTATGACTTATTATCGATTTAAGTCCTTTAATCAATATTCTTACATCTTTTAAATCATACTAACTTCTTAAAGTAATCAAATGACAAGTTCATCATTGTTATTCATAAGTTTATAACTTATTTAGATTTGAATTGCTTATTCCTTATTTATTCGGCTTAAGTCCACTGATCATTCATTTCTTATGTGTACTTAGCATACATGTTCATTAAGTTACACTTCTCTTATCACCCTACAATGGTAGAGATTAAAGATATAAGATCACAAGATCATTACCTTAGATGACTAGCTTCCTTCTTCTTGAAAATCTAACAAAGGATGTTTGGACTTTTAAGTGTTTATTCTCTCTAACCAATAAGTTGCTTTATAAAGGAGAGTTGTTGGATAATTGAACAAGCAAAAATGATTTATGAGCTTGCTATTTATAGAACTTCCAAGGTTAGGGTATAAGAGTCATTAAGACATTACACCTCCTTAAGCCACCTCCTTATTATTCCTTCCTTAACTTCCAAGTATACTTGGTCCCTACATCAAATACTTGGCCATCACATAAAGGTCTTGGTCAACAAGTTCACCCATAGGTTACCCCATGGATCCTAGTTAACTAATGGATCATTAATTGGGCTTAAGTCTTAAATTAATTAACTTATCTTTGGGCTTGCATTAATTCAATTTGGGCTTCATATTAACCAACTCTTGGCTAAACATTAATACCTCTTGTGCTTGCCCCTTAATGTTTATTGGACTTGCACTTCATACAAGATTCCACAAGTTTATTTCCTTTTGATTTTAAATCCTAAACGTTCTCAAATTAAGTCCGCATGCGAAATATTGCATTTTCCATACTTAGATTATTATTACATAATCCATCTCATCTTGATATTATAACGTTACGTATTTCTCGGAAGTTCAAAATAAATTTCCGAGCGGAAAACGATGAATAGTATTTTTTAGAAAATTTCTCGGAAAGCTTTTATTTTCTCTTAAAAATTAAAACACTTTAATTCCTTCACGAAGTTAAAATACTACGACTTTCTGACGTTTCTAGGTTATAGAACGACATTCATCTTACTAACACATAATAATAACAAATAATATTATTTTATTCATTATAAAAGTATTTACAAAAGGTTCGATTTTTCGGGGCGTTACAACTTCCCCCTTTTTGTCCATTCTGACCGGTCTTCTTTTCTTGTTTGAATCAAGCGATGGCTTCATTGCCTCCTTCGGAAATGATAGCCCTTTCCAATAGATCAGAGTAAGTCTTAATCTTTAATATAGCCACTACTTTCTGCACCCATGGTTTTAGTCCTAATTCGAACCTCCTTGCCTTCCTGGCCTCCGTGTCAACCTGATGTTACGCGAATCGAGCCAACTCATTAAATTTTGCCGCTTACTCTGCGACAAACATACTACCTTGCTTCAATTCTAGAAACTTAAATTCCATATCCTGTTGTGTATTCTCTGAGAAGTAATTCTCGAGGAATAGCTCCTTAAATCTATCCCAAGGAATAACTCCTTCGTCTGCTCGTCCCTTATTAGCTTTCCACTAATAATTAGCTTCGCACTTCATCATAAAAGTGGCAAAACTCATTTTTTGTGCTTCGGCCACTCGTGCGTCCTCAAAAACCTTCTTCATTTCTTCTATCCATGTATAGGCTTCAATTGAGTCCAAGGTTCCCCGAAACTCTTGTTGTCCTACCAATTCAAAGTCCTTAAAGCTAGCCAGTGTTGTCCTGGCTGCCCTGCTGCTGGCGGGGGTCTATTTTGCATTGCCTCTGTTAACAAGTTAACGAAGTTCTACATTGGATCGACATTTGCCCCTCCACTATTGTTAACGGATCCTTCCACCCTCTGGTTTCGTGATATTCTCCTAGGCGGCATGATCTGAGGAAAGGAAGAAACAATTAGGCTTTATGTGATATGCTATCCATGTTAGCATTAAGAAGTTTAAGACGTCTATCAATCATTTTTGATTTAAATAAACCACTTCAATATCACAATAAAACTCAATGGATTTCCTCATCCAATCACTTACATACCCTACTAGAGTTTTCATCTAAGGTTATAACCTAGGTTTCACATTCCTAACGTTTATAACCTACGGCTTTGATACCAACCTGTGCCGCCCCTGAAACCGGGTCCTCTGACCCCGATTCGGTCATCACGATAAAATACAAGCATCCACCTTTAAACAACATATAATAACTAAAATGCAGAAAAAAAAAATAAACATATGTTGTTCATTCAAAAGGTGTTACTAGTCCCAAGATACAATAACATTAATATCATCTTACAAACATACCCTAAAATAGTCATTAGGGTCCATATTATATAACAATAATTTAAACTAAGCATAAGGTAAAGTCGACTCCTCGCAATTCTCCTACATCTTTCCTTTACCCTTATCCTTTCCTGAGGTCTCGGGCTTAGCTACAATATAATTCATGATATAGCAAGGATGAGAAACAAGTTTGCTCAGCAAGTTTAAATACAACAATAAAGATATATCATGATGAATGGAAAATATCTGACAATGAATTCAATAATATGAATATCTGAAGGATTCAACAATATGAATATTAGAAGCAAAGGTAATGATTGCTTTTAGAATAACTGCTTGTCAAGTAGACTTTGAATTATAACACTCCAATGGAATCAATAGCTAATTGACCCTTTGGTTACTGGCTATAGAATAAGTACTTGAGGGGATCAGCCTCGCGTACACCATGTATATGCATAACATTTAAATCTGCTCTTTGTATCTTACATTAGATACTTGGGGTACTCCCCTATCATAAAAGGTGTGTTCTTTCAGTTTAAGAATCCTTACCATCAATTGGTTTGGATAGCTTTTATAAAACTTCATACACTTGTCTGACCGAACAAAGGTTCAGACTTTGTCTGACGTAGTTCAAGAATTATAGAACTTTAAATAATGTACAAGTCCAAGTCTATATGAACTCAAATGCACTAAGTTTGAATATTAATAATATCGATGTAGAATAATTGTAAAGTAATTAAACCACTTAATAGCATGCTTGGAAATAAAGTTCAAGCTTAAACGAATAACTTTCAATTCAACAATAACCTACTCAATACGATATGAGAACGATAGGAAACTTTCACAAAAACAAGTGAAGTTTAGCAACTTACACAATATTCGAAGTTGTGTAAAATAGAAAACTTGCACAATCAAATAGTGAAGTTCAAGGAACTGGCTCAATAATAATTTGAGTAAGGTTAGGGAACTTGCTTGTTTACTCAACTACAATTTAATTTTAGCTTTAATTAACTTGCGTTGAATCGACCAAACATTAACAAGTCGGTCTTTCCAATTAGTATGTGTTAAACTAATATAAGTCTACACTTACAAGAATCAAATCATCACCTAGCATGCTTCTATACATGTGTCATTACATTACACGATTAGTTTCTAACACACTATGTCATAGTTGAAATCATCATTGACTTTAAAGTTATAAACATTAATTCATCATAGGTCCTTTTCAATAACATGCTTATCATCACATGAATACTATACTGGACAAGTATTACAGATTAAAGTAATCATATACGCATGCATCAGTTCTTAATTTATTAATAGAACTCGGACCTTACTGCAGGACGGCGTGGCCGCGCTTGGTTTGTACTAAGGAGTGGCACGACCGCGCTGCTCTTGGTGCAAACCAAGACATGGCTATTCTGCAGAAGGTCAATGTACACCCGTCTTGCACATATATGAATAGTCATGCACAACACACATATTATTATGTGAAAAACTAAATTTAACCCTTGATTAAAACATATCATAGGTCATTATTCATTTTCATTTAATCAAGACTTCATATGTTAAGTTAACAAGGGCGTTCATGCCTAGTCATTATACACATGCTACATGGTCCTTTGGCCTCAACTATACATGTTTATGTTAGTTACATCATGTATTTCTAGTATGAAGTCATCGCTTAGACTTATCGTATTCCATGCTCAACTATTTTACAATCCACATGACTAGTTAGCATGCTTGTCAATCATGCAAGCCACTTTACCTACCATACATCATACTTTCATATATACATGTTAGACATCAAAAGCATACTTACAAGTTCTCAACTTAATGTGTATATATAGTCTATCAAGTTCATTTTCAAAACTTTAAGTCTTCATTAGTAAAATTCATTTAAGCATGCAAGATACGTCTATATTGTCTAATTCATGCTTTCATATGCATTTGTGCACATACTCAAGTTATTTACATATGTTCACAAGGTCAGAATGTATATTACTCCGTGTATATAATTTCTAGTTTTCAAATCTTTCAGCCTTCTTTGAATAACCAAGTCAAAGTAAACCTATTATAGCTTACTATATACATAACCACCTTAGTTCATGTAATAACCCAATATTTTCAATATAATTAAATAATAAATTTTGCATTTAATTTTTTTTTTATATAAAAGTGGGAATATGTGCAAAGAAAAGTATATGTATTTATGTGATAAATAAAACTTATTTATTACATGAATAATTATAAATAAATTCTTTTTAAGGATTATTGATCATTATAATCATATTCTTATAATAAATTAATTATGTAATAAAAATATTCATTATTTATTTTCCATGAAAATGATTATTATATATATAGTATGATTATAAGGATTATTATGATATGTATTTTTATTATAGTTAAGTTAATTATTTTAACTTAATTAATAATGGTATATATGAAGGTTATGTCGGATATGGATTCAAAACCCTAATTCTGGATTTTGAATAAGGAATGAGAGTGTTAATATAATATTATATATATTTCAGTGTTATAAACATGCCTGATATGTGTGTAATGTTAATGTGCGGAACAGTTATAGTAAAACAGTACAAAACCTTAGCGTTATTGATAAGCTATAGTACATAAGTCAATTACGACTATAAGATTTATTAAGTTGTTGTGTTATAATATTAATGGTAATTATTATAAATTTATTGATAATTAGGTAAACCCTAATTAATATTTAGTCATCCTAATTACTAAATTAGAACCATAATTGCTAAGTTATAAACCCTAATTATTAATTTAGCAAGGTTAACGATAATTAGTATATTATAAAGTCTAATTTACAAATCCTAGGTGATTAGGAAACCTAATTTAATTAGGGAACCCTAATTCACATTTTTAGAAACTAAGATTCCATTTTAGCCCTAATTACACAATCCTAGATGATGAACTTATGGAACCTTAGGGTCAAACCCTAAGGGTCAAACCCTAAGGGTTAGAATAGATTACCAATTTTGCCACTAAAAGTAAAAATCAAATGACCTAATTGCCCTTTTCATTATTTTAATAGATAACTTGTATAGGTTGCCATAACTTTAGTTGGTGACCAACTCTAGCTAGCCATGTGCCTATAAGCCAAATACCTCAGCCACTTTAACAATCCAAATGCATTGCATCTATGTTTTATATAAGATCAAAAGAGGGAAAAATCATTATTTGCCCCATTTATACACCAACACTCAACCAAGACTCTCCTAACTCAAAACCTCTGAAATCCCTTACTATATCAGTCACAAAACAAGCCCCACTTTCACTTTTATCAAATCAGAAGTCAGATTCAAGAATTGGTTCACAGAAAGGTATAACCCTAAACCAAAATTTTAATCTTGTATGCTATGTTGGATTTGATGTATGAATGTTTAAATATGTTGTATAAGGTGTGTATCAGTGATCTGGCTTGGCACATGTTAGATCCATAACATCTAAGTACACGAATTTGAAGTTTTTAAGAATCTAGAAAATTTTCAAAATATTGTCTGACAATGAATGTCAGACCTTCTAGATCTCGGCTGGTTTACTGTTTTGGCTGTTTAAATGTTTAAACTGGTAGTATGTTATGATATCTTTAATCTGGAACTGGAATCAGGGTAAGGGGATATGTAGATTGCATGTTATTCTTGGTCAAACTCGGTTGACCGAGCATGACTGGGCTATTCTGGGTAACCTAGAAACTGCCCAGATCATGTCTGACAAGAATCTTGTGGCTCCAGATCTGTTAATGTTTTGTTGTTTTCATTTTGTTGTTGTATCTAAGTTGTAGCTTGGTATATGTATTACATGTTCATGCCTTAAGATCACCTAAATGATAAACAGATTAGACTTAGCAGCCGGTCAAACTAGCTAAGACGAACACACTTTCTGTTTTTTGGGTAACCCAGAAAACATATAAATGTGTTGCCTGACATGGTTTGACCGGACCTTATCTACTCGATGTGTTGTTGTTAGATGTGTTTTCTGTATTAGATCTGTACCCCTACATGTTGGCTACACACTAGAACCTTTATATCACAAAAAAAAATACAAGAACAGTAAGTAGTGGAAGCCCAAAATAGGCCTCACGAACTGTTCTTCATTTCTGGGTAACCCAGAAAATGAAGAACAGCTCTGACAGCTTGTTCAAGGCCCCAGATCTCACTCGTCTTATGTTGTCTGACCATTTTTGTTGTTGGATCATGTAATCTTACACTAGGACTACAAGATCTGGCCAACGTTTTGTCCAGAAACCTTATAGTTTACAAATTAAACTTGGTCAAACGTGCCCCCTCATTAACTGCTTATGAATGTCTGGGTTGCTCAACAACACCTAAGGCGACGGTTTATGTCTCCAAAGGCTATAGCGACAGTTTTATTAATTTTAATTAATTTAATTTCTAAAAATTATTTAAAAATAGTAAATAAATTCCGAAAATTATAAAATCAGTTTTAAAAATTATTTTAAGTCATAAAAATTAACTCCTGATAATTTGGCATATTTTCCATAAATATTAGTAATTATTTGAATATTTTTTATATTTAATTTATTTAATAAATGCATTAAATAAATTAACTAAAAATCATTTTATTATATTAAAAATCATTTTAAACGATAATAAGGTATTTAATAATATTTAAAGTTATAAAACATAACTTTTAATATTTTAAGATAAATTTTATTAATTATTTAATATTAATGATATTAGATTTATTTAATAATTATATGAAATAAATAGATTAAAAAAGATTTTATTGGTTTAAAAATCATTTAAAAAGGATATAAAGGGTTTAAAAATATTTTAAGTTATTATAAATGACTTTTAATATTTTAGTGAATAATAATTTAACATTTTAATATTAATGGTAATTGTTTAAGAATAATTTTTAATGTTTTAAAAATCATTTAAGGGCAATATTACTACTTTAAAAATATTTTGAGTTATTATAAATAACTTTGATATTTTGGCAATGGTTTCATTAATAATTTAATATTAATTAAATATTAATGATAATAGAATTATTTAATATTTAAATCATTTAAAAATGATTCCAGTGTTTGAAAAATTATGATAAATTATAATAATTATTTAAAAATTATTATAAGGCTATGAATAAAAATAATATGACTGGTATTTAAAATATCCAGGATAATATTGAACTAAATAATAGAGTTTTAAACTCGATAATTACTCGATAAAGCCGTCGGTATACCGATAAAGCCGTCGGTATTTAAATAATGTTTGTTTATGATCCAATGACTGTTATAACTATATGACAATGTGGTTAGGTTATGTGTTGACTGTAAATAATAGTACTATGTGTTATGATATGTTATTCTAATCAATAGAACAATCTTATAAATGACAGGTCGTTGAATTAATGATAAAACTAAGTTGTGTAAGCAGCAGACCAGACAAGTTCTCTAAACTTTCTCCAATTATTATTGAGCAAGTTTCCTAACCATACTCAAATTTTATTGTGCAAGTATCCTATCCTTGCATTTACTTTATGCAATGGACATGCGTAAGCAATTATCAGAACTATTCTTTTTCATTGTTCAAATATCTCAACCTTTATATATACTTATGTAATGAATTCTGTATAAGTAAGTTATTAGATTATAATTTGTTGAACAAGTTCTTTAATTCTGTTATTATAGATCAAGATATATTTTGTTCGTTAATTTCTAAGCATGGTTATACAAGTGACCTCACTTGGATAATTATTGTATTTAATCACATGTTAATACATACCTATTGATTTCCGGTATGTATACATTAATTAAAAGTCGTCTAAGCTATTTGACCCAACTAGACACAGATTTCAAAATATCGTTAAAACATGATAGAATTTTATTGTATCCAATCAAATTGTTTCGATTCGGATTCCCGACTAAGTATGAACATCTCGAACATGGGAAAACTTTTGTGCACCTAAGGCGGATAAGATGAATGGTAATATCATTCTTGCATGTAGTATTGATCAATATAGAGCACATTGGGATGATCACCCTCGTGCCTGTAAGTTATGACGGTTTGCAGATGAAGTTCTGTTAAACCTTATCGAAAATTGAAAACAAAGTTCATAGTTTGTCGACTGCTCACCAATTATAGTCAGTACGTAGTTTCAAAATTTAAAATGAAATTGTTATGTTGTTTAGTGTTGTTTCAGTTTACTTCACAACTATTGCTTCGTTGTAGAAGTGTCGTTCAAAAAAAATATTTAATCCTTTCAACTAATGTTTATTATTTGTTATTACTTGCTGGGCACTCCAATGCTCATTCTTGCTTAATTTAAATATTTTTAGCTAAGTATGATTGACCTAAAGGTTCAGGCAAGAACAAAAAGAAAGGAAAGCTAGCAGATTAAGTTTGTGTTATCTTATGTAATAGCTAGACTTAAATGATGATATTTATTATCTATCATGTAATGAAATGTTTTAAAGGTCGCGTACCTGGGATTTAGACAACTCTGATATGTAAATTAAGTTTGATATTTATGACATTATTATTATTATTTCGCTCAAATAAATGGTATCGTGAAGCACTGAATTCGGGTTTCAAGTACCTGAATTTGGGGGCGTCACAGTTCACATATTCAGGTCATTTATGTGCATATTCAATTCAAAGTAACATGCTCATAATGGAACATGATCACAAAAATTAGTACACATAACTGGCAGCAGGCGCGGCCGCGCAGTCATGTACTATAGAAGTGGCGCGGCCGCGCCACTTCGACCAGAATGAAAAATAAGGACTCTTCTTCGGCAGAGTTCCCACATAATCAACCCTAAGTCTGAGTTTAAACCCATAATACAGCTCTTAGACATGCAAACAAACCCAGATAACACAATGCATGCTATTCTATATCAATTAACAGCGAATTCTAGAGAATTGCAAGAATTTGCCAAAACTCAACTTAAGAACAAAAGTTAGCTTTTATACCTCCTGAAGCTTAAATGAACTTAGTTTCCTCCTTTTGAATTTGCTAACCTCTTCTTTAGACCACAAATCACTTACTCTCAAGTTATCAGAGTTTCAAGAACTAAAACAAAGCAACGTGAATTGAAAATTATGTCTGCCATTTATAGAAGAAACTTGGACTGGGTAATCACATTGCACTGAGGTTGAATTCATGGTGTATTAGCAGGAAACATTGGTTAATAAGGAGTGGTTTAACAACCCACCACTAGCCATCACCATAGCCAATGATTCCATGCTTGGAAGTTACGTATATAAGCCTTAGGTTACTGTTCATATACCATTGTGACTCTAAATTTGGGACAAAAGCAATTCTCAGCAATAAGCTTGTTTTGGTTACTATAATTCCCAAAATATAATTTTAATGTGTTAATGCTACTACACAATGAAAAGTTGGGGATTATTTATGTACTCCCATAAATGCAATAACTCTTACTATATAGTCTATATATATAATATATAGACATATTAATGTGTCACCTTGTATATATATATATATATATATATATATATATATATATATATATATATATATATATATATATATATATATATAGTTAACTACCATATAATAAAGGTTTAATTTATTGCATGCTTGCACAATTTAATCAAGTAAATATAATCACATTATATTTATTAATCTCTTACTCATTAATTATTATTTATTCATAATAATTATTAATCAACATATTATCAATTAATTACCCATAATTGCAATTAATCAATATGTTCAAATCCTGCCACTATATTTAAATAAATTGAATATTTAATTATTAGTAATCCTATAAATTCTTGGATATTAAAGTCTTAGGGTTAGTCCACTAATTTAAATAAACCATTAGTGACTCCCTTTAATCATTTCATAAATTCACATAACCACGTAAGGTTTAAATAAACTCACAAAACTAACGCATAAAAATTAAATCACATATTTATTTAATAAGGAGTTTAAAATTCACGGTCATTACAACATCTGATGAAGATAAGCTGAACAGTATGAAGATCAGCTGCACCAGAGAAGAGGTGGTCCAGACCAACTGCGGGGCTTGAAGAGTTCTTAGTGAACTGAAGTTCCAAGGCTGCTGGCCTTAAAGGAATCTTAGTGATTCGGGGTGCTGTCATTCATTAGTGGAATTCGTGCTCGTTGAAGCAGAAGAGTGGATTAGGAGCTTGAGTCTCTGAACCACTTAAAAACCCTTGTGTCTTTTACATTCAGTCATTTACTTTTTGTCATTTACATTATGTACCTAACTGCTATAATTGCCATGTATGTATTAACTACTTACAACAAAACTAACTCTACGAATAATGTATGTATGTTCATGAATATATCAATGAAGGGGATATTTTACTTATTCCGTTGTGCTTGAAAAGAATCTTATGTTTGTCACATGCTAATTGGTTAGCAATACTAAATATACAGGAAAAGTATTTGAAATTAAAAATGATCTATTCAACCCCCCTTCTAGATTTATTGTGTGCTTATTGGGAACTATCAATTGGTATCAGAGCAAGTTTGTGACACCCCCAAATTCGGGTTCTCTAACCTCAGATTCGGTGCTCACGATCTATCATCATCATAAGTATTCTATAACTATTACGAAATAATAAACATACATTGTTCATTATAATAAAGTCTCATAACACGGTCCCAAGGTCTCCATAACCTTAACTTTAAATACACCATTTATCATACAAATAGTTTACTTAAGAAATTCCATCAGATAATAACTAAATTGGCATTCATTCTAAATTACTCTTGGATCTTGCCCTTGCCCTTGTCCTTCGTGTTGGATCCTTCGGGCTTAACTGAAATAGATGTCATGATATAGCAAGAGTAAGCAACTAATTTGCTTCGCAAGTTTATATACAAGAGAGATATATCATGACTTAGAAAGAAATATTGCGTTCAATGTTCAACAATAGCATAAGATTGTGAAGGAACATGAATTAATAATCAACAATTGAATATTCTATAATTGAATAACATGAACTGAGTGGTTTTGAATAACCATGAACATTTGCCAAGGTGCTCAGTGATTTAAACTGGACCTCTTAATAAGTTTTGGTATTCAAGGGGATCAGCCTTTCATACCTCGTGATTTATGCATAAACACTTAATAATCTGGCATTGATATCATGCCTTAATCAAATTCGTCCTTTTCTCAGTCAAGAGTTCTTACTATATCAATTTAATAAGAATAGTTATTTAAAACACATTTGATTTAACAAATTTAGACATGCTTGATCTAGCTGATACAATTAGAATAGATCTATTTCATAAATAGTTCATAAATGAAGAACTTTAATTTAATTCACAGTTCAAAAGCAGTAGAACGGAATTCAATTGCACAAAGTGCGAATTTCAATAATCAATATAGACGTGAATAATCATCAATAATTATTCACTAACATGCTTTGAAAATAATAACTCGAACTTGAGTTAGGAAACTTGCCTCGATCGTAGGTTACGGCTACGAAATTAAATTTCTATCCACTATGCAGTTAAATTATCTTCATTTGAGAGACCTATAAATTAATCTTTCAATTAGTCAAAGCATAACATTAGATTATGTAATCACATAGATATTATACATTACATTTAGTTCTTATAAACATTATCATGTCTAGATAGTGTTACTATTAATTAACGACTACCTTTAACTCACATAATATTATTAACTTAGATAATATTTAATTCACCTTCTAGTATTATTGGTTTACTAATAATACTTTCATTCACTTACTAATATTATTATTATCTTAGTAATATTTCAATACATTACTAATATTATTAATCCTCTTAATAATATTTTAATCATGCATTAATATTATTACCATAATAATATCTTACTTATGCTTTAACATCATTAATAAATTAATAATACTTTCAATCATTTACTAATATTTTATTCACTTACTAATATTATTAATCATTTAATAATATTTTATTCCTTTACTAATGTTATTATATTTAATAACATTTTATTTAATCTCAAATATTATTATTTAATAATATTTTAATCATTTAATAATAATACTTTAATCTAATATTATTAATCTTTTAATAATATTTTAATCTAGGATTAATATCTTAATCTAATATTATTAATTATTTAATAATATTTTAATAAAATTTTAATCTTAATATTTTTATTTACTTAACAACATCATATTATAATATTATTAATATTATACTAATATTCCAATGATTTACTAAATTAATAAATAATTTATTCTAATTGTTCATCCTTTATTAACCCCTTATTTAATATCCATAAAAGGTCATAAATAATATTTATTATTATAAATTACCAACATGCCCTAAGATAGTCATGATATAATATATTATGAGCATTCAAGTATAAAAATCACATTTTTCTCATTAAAGACATCATTTAACTATTTATTTCTTTTTATTCATAATTTAACCATTTTTAGGAAAAATAGCAAACTGATTCCAAAAATTCTCAACTTCTGGATTTTGACAGAATATAAACACACAATGATCTCCTAATTTTTCTGGAATTTTAGAAAATGATTTACTATTTTTAAAGTGTCTAAAACACTCGAATCTTGCCCCATTTTTCATAAATTGAGTTTTGCTCAGAAAATTCTGAAATTTTCGGGGTATGCTCTCGTAACATATATGAAGCTACTGTAAAAATTTCGGAATTTTCCAGTGTATACACAGTGAGACATTCGAAGGTTAATATTTCGGAGTCCTTTACGGAAATAGTCATTACGCACAATATATAACTCGAAACGTGTCCGTTCTTTTTCCTGCATGTACATAACTTCTCAAGGTACCTCTGTGATTTTTCCCAGATTTTTAAAAGACAAGCAACTGACCGAAACAACCTCATGAAAAATGGATCAGTAGCTAATTTAGGGTTTTCAAAGTCTCAACATGCAAAGCGGACTGTTTTGGGAAAAATAGTCTCAAAAGTTTTAAAATTTGCTAGATTTGTGTTCTACCACTTGGGTTTGCTACATAACTCATGTATCTAGTACCCCCCCTTCGACGGATCATAATTCCAAGTTGTAAAACTTGAGTTACTCAAGATTTAGTGGAAGAAAAACAAGAGTTTTCACCCTTGGAGAACATATGCTCATTTTCTTCCTCTAAGTCTTTGATCTAACACTCAAGTTACTTAGTTCCATACATGATGATATGTAGAACTAGTGTATCTTGAGTATTTGTACATAACCCCATCAAAACTCAAGCTAGCAAAACAAAGTAAAAGAAGAAGATGAAGGTAAGTTATACCTTGACTTAGTTGCTACCTTTCTTAATTTTCCAAAGTAAGTAATATACTTAGGAGGCATGAACAACTAGCACTCTTATCTCTTCTCTCTATAACCAAAACCCTCTCTCTCTTTTCTCTCTATGAAGTTGGCTAGCTTGGGAGCAAAAGATAGAAGAAGAAGATGGAGAGAAAATGAGATGTTGGAAGAATGAAATGTGATTACAAAATGAAATGGGCAATTCACTAATAATCCTCCCATAACTATTTTGTTGTCCATTGGGTAAAAACTTTGTATTATTATTTTCATTAGGCTAGACATGATTAAATGTGCATAATGGAGTGGCAACCAATGGGAGCTTGACAACATTGTCCTTGTGTTTAATAATTTCTACTAATGGACAAGTTAGCTTAATTATTCCACTTAGGATCCTCTAGCCCATAATATCCTCCATTTAGCTTTTATTTTAAATGCCCAATTTTGATTAATCAAATGTCTAGAATACCCCTAATCAAGTGGGCTAAGTATTGGATTGTGTTTTATTTCTTTTGGGCTTTTCCTTTAATTGTTTTGGGCTATATACTAAACATAGTCTAGTAATTTTAATAATGTTACCCAATTTGATTAGTTAGGGCTTCCATTTCCAATCATATGAAGTTTAATTACTTATACATGTGACTTTATCTCATAACCTAATTAGATTTACAAGAATTAGGTTTAAAATTATTAGTCACTTGAAATACTATGTTTACCCACTTAAGTTAGTATACATATTAAATACTAACTTTTCCGTATTACCATAACCCTTAGGTTATTTAATAGTCTTACCTAATGTATAATTAGGTTACAAAGCTTTCATTTTTAATGAAATCTATAAATGTATGTATCCATAAGTATAGTATATATGTTAATTGCCGCATGCACCACTTCACATATGTGGTCACATATTAAATCCTTATATAACACAAAGTTTTAAAAAAAATCGATAATGTACATACATATATGGTGACTTAAAGTTCACGGTTATTACAAGGTTCTTATGCTATATTCAAAAGCTAATCACTTTGAGTCTGATCCTAGCCACAAACATTGTTCTAAACTTAGTTTAGTAGTAAGTCACTTGTAAATGCAGATGAGCTCACACGTTGGAAATATTGTGTACAGGTAAATGTGTATATACACCTGAAGCTGCTCAGATTGGTTCATGTTCTTAAATGCCATAACAACAAGACCAATCCTTGGCCACAGTCAATCTTGTAGTCTAAAGACCAGATATGGGAGCTCAAGAGGCATCAACAGGAAAGAGTTAAGCATCCACCAGTCTGAAAGATGAAAAGGCCATATATGCTAAGAAGTACTTATCTAGAGAAGAAAGAAGAATTTCTCAAATATGTATTTGGCTAACCAGCAGCTGGATGTGAACCTTGAGGTTCAATGTTGTCAAAGAACTAAGGATGCCAAGATTTTCTTAGCTTACATCTTTAAGACTATGACTGATTGATCAAAGGATAACTGGAGCAACAAGCTGTCAGAAACGAATGTAAAAATATGCACATCAATGCCTAACCTCATTATATCAAGATAAATGACTGCCAAGAAACTGACAGTGGAAAGGTACGGTTCCTCATTAATATAAATGTGTACATCATATTGCATCACATTATGTACTATAACAGTACTCTATCAAGAGACCATACTCTACCTAAAAAGGGGAAGAGAGAAAGTACACTAAGGTTGGAAACTCAACTGCTAACAAATTTTCTCTCCATCAAAGTTTTAGGCTGAAGATAACATCTTGAAAGAAGTATGAAATAGGTCATAAGCATATCAAGATTTAATTAATCTTATGTGGAGTAATCCTTGCTGATGGGTTAGTATGTATGTACAAACCTATGTTCTAGGTTTTTGATAAGACATCGAGTATGATTAGTTCTACAAGAGTATGTGACGCCCCCAAAATAGGTATACAACACCCATTCTGAGTCGCCAAAATACATGGTACAGAAACAACTACATCTTTATTATTACAACACAAGAACTGTGAGTTTAAATACAAATATTGTCATTTAGACAATATCCACACTCAAATAAGTCCTCATTACAATTATTGATACATTATTTCACAAAAATGGTGAGGACTACTAAAGTAACTTCTAGAACCATCATTCCATACCCCGACTAGTACTCGCTACATTCTCGCCTCCTGAGAAAAATGGAACAAAAAGGAAAAGGGTGAGCTCAACTAGCCCAGTAAAGAACATTATGACTAAGATAATACAGAACAAATTATCGTTAGTCTTCAACAGGGAAAAATCTAATAGAATACAATAGACAACAAGTTTTAAATCAATAACTGCAGCGGAAATAGCAAACCATTAGAAGAGTCAAGTAGAGAATGAGTTCTACTATCTTCTAAGATTTAAAAGTCCATCATCAATATTTTATCCCTGTAACAACAATCAATAACCATCTTTAATCAAATATTCATCTTTGCACTACAGGCCAAAGATGTTTATTTGTATCACCAGTCGGTCATGTTCATCTCAACACCTGTTCATCTTTACACTACGGGCCAAAGATATTCATCAGTTAATCATTCATCTTTGCTCTACGGGCAAAAGATATTCAGTAATATCATCATTTAGGACTGAGGATGATGAAAAATATCTTAAAGAAAACGAATCCAGTGAAACAAAATAACAAATATTAAGGATTCGTATTTCGATTTATCCATGTCCAAAAATACCTTATAATTATTCATAGTGAAGTAGAATTCAAGAATGATCAAAACATGGATACAATCAAAGCTAGTACCCAGAATAGATATTTTGGACGAAAAGAAGAAAATTTTATTTTTCGGTGAATAGTAACTCGTGAATAGTAACTCGTGAATAGTAACCCCGACGTGAAAAGTTCCAAATTTGATAAAAATTTCCAATCAATATTTCGGCATAATGATATTGAAGAAATAATATCATTTTTGAATAAAATAACATCCCTTACCTCGTAAAGACAGTACTTCTGGTCGGAATACCAGTATAAGGCTGAAAGACACTTGTTCTGATGAATAGAAACTCTCAAAGTATCTAAATACTCACAAAATACACTCAATAATCTAGAGAGAGAAAGAGAGAAAACTTGTTTCTGGTGTGATTTTCAATTCTAACTTAGCCCTCTATTTATAGGAAAATGTTAGCACGCCGAAGCAGACTTAACCTGCAACCTGATGGCTTTACCTGCTACTATTCCCACCCACCACATTTGCATAAAAATCTCAGCACATTTCTTCACCAACCAAGAGTGGGGCCCACCAATTCTAGAATTTTTTACCACAATGATTAACTCCGAAAATTCAACAATTTCTGAACCAGTCATCTCGTAAAATTCATAATAAATCATATATTCATTTTTAACGGTTCAAAATTTGTGGACATATACTCAACTTATATATGTATAACATATCCAAAAATTACCACGATCCAACGGTCGGATTAAAAATTATAACCCCCGCAAAATATCTCAAAAACCCTGATTTTTAATACCTCCATTCCGACAAAAATACTGATAAAAACCTCAACATTAACTCCTTCATTTTTAACCACAAAAATATATTCCTCGTTTATATCCACAAAAAATAAATATTTCCTTATCATATGAATCAATAATTAATTATTCGCAAATAATATTACAGAATCACATTTATGACAACCAGGCCGTTCCCAGGAAAGAGGGGGCTTTCCAATAAGGATTTCTCCTTACTGGCGCGCAATTAGATGACCAAACCTCTCCTTAGACAGAACTTTCTAGACATTGCCAATAATGTTATCTAATAATATTATTCAAATAATATGAATTATTGATCTGATAATGGGAAATACTGTGTAGTGACAATTATTGAAACAACAGTAATATAAAATATCAACGCAGCAATTATTGAATCAATAAAATAAAATACTGAACAGTAATTACTGTAACCGTTATTGAGTAGTGCCTTCTTACGTAAGAATCAATAATTGGTGCAATACAGTGTGCTACTGTGTAACAACGCGTATTACTGTGTTTTAACCACCGAGTATTCCAACAGTATTAACGGTAACAACTACGCCGTTATTAATAAAAAACATATACTTGTCGTTTTCTTCATCCAATCGCTTTCCGTTATGGGGCCCACAAAAGACTGCGCCGTCGTACGAATATTCCCCGACAGGAAGAATATTCCACGACCAAACGAATATTCCCCGACAACAATGAATATTTTATAACCACCTGCTTATTTGAAATATTTTCGTATTTTACCCATAACTAACCTCATTAATCAATTTAACACTTACTATTTCAAAATAATAAATAGAGGGAATTTAAATTTCATTTATTAATAATTTGGGGTCTTACAACCTCCCCTCCTTATGAAATTTCGTCCTCGAAATTGACGTACGTACCTGGCGTTTCGAAAAGATGAGGATACCTCGCTTTCATTTCCGTTTCCAACTCCCAGGTCATTTCCTCAATAGCATGGTTTCTCCACAAAACTTTAACTTGTGGTATGACCTTCGTGCGTAGGACATGCTCCTTTCTATCCAAGATCTTGACAGGTACCTCTTCGTACGTTAAGTCTTCAGCTATCTCGTCCGGTTCTAACTCAATAACGTGGTCTGGGTCTTTCACATATTTACGTAACACAGATATATGAAAAACATTATGAACACGAGACATACTTGGAGGTAACGCGAGTCTATAGGCCACATTTCCTACTCGGTCAAGAATTTGAAATGGACCAATAAATCGTGGATTGAGCTTTCCTCTCTTCCCAAATCTTGTAACTCCTTTCCATGGAGCCACACGCAACAATACATGATCCCCAATGTCAAATTTCACGTCCTTTCGATGAAGATCTGCATAACTCTTTTGTCGATCCTGTGCCGTTTGTATACGTTGTCGAATCGTTTGGATCTTCTCTGTAGTCATGCGTACCAACTCTGGTCCCAATAATGTTGCTTCACCCACCTCGTCCCAGCATACTGGAGAGCGACACTTTCGTCCATATAATGCTTCAAATGGGGCCACACCTATACTTGCCTGATAACTGTTATTATAAGAGAATTCCACCAATGGTAGGTACTTATCCCAACTCCCTTTGAAATCTAGGACACAAAGTCTTAATAAATCTTCAAGAGTTTGAATAGTCCTCTCTGATTGTCCGTCCGTTTGAGGATGGTATGCCGAACTAAATTGTAAATCTGTGCCCATAGCTTTTTGCAAGCTAACCCAAAATCTTGAAGTGAATCTTGGGTCACGATCCGAAACTATGGATACTGGCATGCCATGCAGTCTCACAATCTCATCTACGTATATACGAGCAAGACGTTCAAGGGAATAAGTCTCCCGTATCGGCAAGAAATGAGCAGACTTGGTTAATCTATCAACAATAACCCAAATAGCATTTATGCCTTGAGAAACCGTGGGAAGACCCGTAACGAAATCCATGGTAATGTGTTCCCACTTCCATTTCGGAATCTCAAGTGGTTGCAATGGACCCTTTGGTACTTGATGTTCCGCTTTTACACGTTGACAAGTTAAACACCTCGAGATAAACTTTGCAATCTCTCTCTTCATATTATTCCACCAAAATGTATGTCGTAGATCACGATACATTTTGGTACTTCCAGGATGGATTGCAAATGGTGTATTGTGTGCTTCCATCATGATCTTGTACTTCAAATCAGAATTGTTAGGAACACAGAGTCTAGAGTGGACTCGAAGTATTCCTTCTTCATCGATTCTTGCTTCTGGAATAGAACCTTCTTGCACTTTCTTCTTCATACGCATCAGCTCTATGTCCGTAGCTTGAGCAGCTTTAACTTTATCGATTAAAGTCGGTTCTACTCGTATATTTGATATCATCATGTGGGTACTTGGAGCCTTCATCTCTATCTCCATCCTTTGCAAGTCATACAAAATGGGCCTTTGTGTTAACAACATTGCACTCGTACCCGCATATGATCTTCTACTCAATGCGTCAGCTACTACGTTTGCTTTTCCAGGATGATATTGGATGGTATGATCATAATCTTTCAACAGCTCGAGCCAACGTCGCTGCCGCATGTTGAGTTCCTTTTGGGTGAAAAAATATTTGAGGCTTTTATGATCTGTATAGATCTCCACTTTCTCCCCATACAGGTAGTGTCTCCAGATCTTCAACGCGAAAACTACTGCTGCCAACTCCAAATCATGAGTGGGATAATTCCTCTCATATTCTTTGAGTTGTCGCGAGGCATAGGCTATGACTTTCCCATGTTGCATGAGAACACATCCTAACCCTTTGCCTGAAGCATCACTGTAGATAACAAATCCATCCGAACCAGATGGTATTGTCAGAACAGGTGCCGAAATGAGTCTCCTCTTAAGCTCTTGAAAACTCTTCTCGCATTCCTCGCTCCATACGAATTTGATATCTTTCCGAGTCAGCTGAGTTAACGGGGTAGCGATTCGAGAAAACCCTTCCACGAATCTTCGATAATAACCAGCTAAGCCTAGAAAGCTACGTACTTCGGTCACCGTCTTTGGTTGCTCCCAACTTTGTATTGCTTCAATCTTCGCCGGGTCAACAGATACTCCATGTTTTGACACCACGTGCCCTAGGAAAGCTACTTCCTCAAGCCAGAACTCGCATTTCTTCAACTTAGCATATAACTTGTTTTCACGCAGCCTTTGGAGTACCAGCTTCAAATGATGCTCATGATCTTCACGGCTTTTGGAATATATGAGGATGTCATCAATAAAGACAACAACGAACTGATCCAAATAATCCTTGAATACTCGGTTCATCATATCCATGAAAGTCGCAGGAGCATTAGTCAATCCAAAAGACATGACTAGGAATTCATAATGCCCGTACCGAGTTCTGAAGGCAGTCTTTGGAATATCCTCAGTTTTAACCTTCAGCTGATGATATCCAGAACGAAGATCGATCTTTGAAAAGAATTGTGCTCCTTGTAACTGGTCAAACAGGTCATCAATACGAGGTAGCGGATACCTATTCTTAATAGTGACATGGTTTAATTCCCGGTAATCAATACAAAGTCGCATACTCCCGTCTTTCTTCTTTACAAATAAAATAGGAGCACCCCAAGGAGATGTACTAGGACGAATGAAACCGATGTCCAACAACTCTTGTAGTTGGACCTTTAACTCCTGAAGTTCAATAGGAGCCATTCGATATGGGGTTTTAGAAATGGGCTTTGTACCAGGTTCAAGATCAATAAAGAATTCAATTTCTCGTTCCGGGGACCGGGAAGTTCTTCAGGAAATACGTCAGGAAAGTCAATAACAACAGGAATATTATTCAAATTTGACGTGTCTTTATTCAAATCCATAACATGGGCTAAGAAAGCTTGACATCCGTTTTTTAATAAACGAATGGCTTTATGGCTTGATATAACAGTGATTGATTTTAATGGCTTAGTTGTTTGAATTCGTACAACAGGTTGGTTAGGAATATGAAAACTAACAACCTTACGAAAACAATCAATTTTGGCATGATGAGTAGTTAGCCAATCAATCCCTAAAATTACATCAAAAGCAAGTATCTTTAAAGAGATAAGGTCAACAGGTAAGGTGATGGTGCCAACTTGGATCACACAAGATTTATAAACAGTGGATGTGATGAAAGTTTCTCCTAACGGAGTCTCCACAGATAAATCAAAGTCTAACTTCTCCGGAGTCAAGTTTAAACGTTGAGCACAAGCAGGAGAGATAAAAGAATGGGTAGAACCGGTATCTAATAAGGTATAAACTTCGCATGAATTTATGATTAGCTTACCCGTGATCACCTCGTTTGGGTTCCTCGCATGTTGACCAGTCACGACAAACGCTCTTCCAGGAACCGTTGACTTTATCTTTTCTGGGACAGCTTTTTGAGTCACCATCCCCGCTGGACTTGGTTTTGCTATAGTGCAATCTCGAGCGATATGTCCTTCCTTTCCACAATTATAACATACCTTAAACTGTTGTGGGCTGTTTGGGCTGATATGCCCTTCTTTTCCGCACTTATAGCATATAATCGGTGGTCGTTCTCCTCCCTTGGAACCAGTTGCTGCTGGTGCTGACGTCTTCGTATTATCATTGTTGAATCTCCTCTTTTTAAAATCTCCTCCCGACTCGCTTCTTCTATTTTCATAGCCACGATTACCACCAGAGTGGTTGCCGTTCTTGTCTATATTTTTCTTTCTCCGCTGGTTATCATTGTTCTGATGACTGCTGTCACCGATATGATCCTGGTTGTGGTCCCTCAGTTGACCGTACTCATTATCTCGCTCTAATAATTGAGCCCTGTTGACAACATCTGAATAGAGAGAAAATTTATGAGAAATGAGATATTGACGTATGTCAGGTTTCAAACCTCTCAAAAACATCCTCGTCATACGTTCCTCATTCTCCACCAAATGAGGTGCAAACCTGGACAACTCTGCAAACCTCGCCTCGTACTGAGACACCGTCATGTTATTCTGCTCCAGTCTAATAAACTCTACCTCCTTCATATGACGAATACTTTCAGGAAAGTACTTGTCATTGAACAGTTTCTGAAATGTCTCCCAAGACATGCTGAGTGCGGTTGGATGGGTACGCTTCACAGACTCCCACCAGTAATCTGCCTCGCCACGGAACATAAAGGTGGCGAATGGAACCTTCTGTTCCTCCGTGCATCCCAAGACATCGAATATCTTGGTAATTTGCTTGACCCACGTTTCCGCCATGATCGGATCCGGCTTTCCCTTAAATTCTGGTGGTCCCAATTCTTTGAACTGTTTGGCTGTGACAAACCGTGAATTGCTATCATTTCCTCCTGTATTTTGAACACGAGTCTCCCTCGTCTGGTTTTGCATGAATTGCAAAAAACTTCTAAACATTCCATCATTCATCATCAGCTCATTGGTGTTGTTCACAGGAGGAACATTGCCAGCCTGTTGCACGTTCTCCTCGTTGGTAAGCACCGGTGTCTCCACGGTCTCATTTACTCCACTGTTAATATTCTCAGTCGACATTCTCAAATACTGCCATAAAACAAGGGTTAATTAAATAAATTAACAAATCACATAATACCCCTATATTATGACTGACCAATAAATAAGCTTAGGTAGGACACACTAGCGAAGGATTTATTCGTCTCTCCCCTCCTAGTTCTATTCCCCGATCTCTGCCAGAGATCATATCCCTAAGCTCTGATACCAACTCTGACGCCCCCAAAATAGGTATACAACACCCATTCTGAGTCGCCAAAATACATGGTACAGAAACAACTACATCTTTATTATTACAACACAAGAACTGTGAGTTTAAATACAAATATTGTCATTTAGACAATATCCACACTCAAATAAGTCCTCATTACAATTATTGATACATTATTTCACAAAAATGGTGAGGACTACTAAAGTAACTTCTAGAACCATCATTCCATACCCCGACTAGTACTCGCTACATTCTCGCCTCCTGAGAAAAATGGAACAAAAAGGAAAAGGGTGAGCTCAACTAGCCCAGTAAAGAACATTATGACTAAGATAATACAGAACAAATTATCGTTAGTCTTCAACAGGGAAAAATCTAATAGAATACAATAGACAACAAGTTTTAAATCAATAACTGCAGCGGAAATAGCAAACCATTAGAAGAGTCAAGTAGAGAATGAGTTCTACTATCTTCTAAGATTTAAAAGTCCATCATCAATATTTTATCCCTGTAACAACAATCAATAACCATCTTTAATCAAATATTCATCTTTGCACTACAGGCCAAAGATATTTATTTGTATCACCAGTCGGTCATGTTCATCTCAACACCTGTTCATCTTTACACTACGGGCCAAAGATATTCATCAGTTAATCATTCATCTTTGCTCTACGGGCAAAAGATATTCAGTAATATCATCATTTAGGACTGAGGATGATGAAAAATATCTTAAAGAAAACGAATCCAGTGAAACAAAATAACAAATATTAAGGATTCGTATTTCGATTTATCCATGTCCAAAAATACCTTATAATTATTCATAGTGAAGTAGAATTCAAGAATGATCAAAACATGGATACAATCAAAGCTAGTACCCAGAATAGATATTTTGGACGAAAAGAAGAAAATTTTATTTTTCGGTGAATAGTAACTCGTGAATAGTAACTCGTGAATAGTAACCCCGACGTGAAAAGTTCCAAATTTGATAAAAATTTCCAATCAATATTTCGGCATAATGATATTGAAGAAATAATATCATTTTTGAATAAAATAACATCCCTTACCTCGTAAAGACAGTACTTCTGGTCGGAATACCAGTATAAGGCTGAAAGACACTTGTTCTGATGAATAGAAACTCTCAAAGTATCTAAATACTCACAAAATACACTCAATAATCTAGAGAGAGAAAGAGAGAAAACTTGTTTCTGGTGTGATTTTCAATTCTAACTTAGCCCTCTATTTATAGGAAAATGTTAGCACGTCGAAGCAGACTTAACCTACAACCTGATGGCTTTACCTGCTACTATTCCCACCCACCACATTTGAATAAAAATCTCAGCACATTTCTTCACCAACCAAGAGTGGGGCCCACCAATTCTAGAATTTTCTACCACAATGATTAACTCCGAAAATTCAACAATTTCTGAACCAGTCATCTCGTAAAATTCATAATAAATCATATATTCATTTTTAACGGTTCAAAATTTGTGGACATATACTCAACTTATATATGTATAACATATCCAAAAATTACCACGATCCAACGGTCGGATTAAAAATTATAACCCCCGCAAAATATCTCAAAAACCCTGATTTTTAATACCTCCATTCCGACAAAAATACTGATAAAAACCTCAACATTAACTCCTTCATTTTTAACCACAAAAATATATTCCTCATTTATATCCACAAAAAATAAATATTTCCTTATCATATGAATCAATAATTAATTATTCACAAATAATATTACAGAATCACATTTATGACAACCAGGCCGTTCCCAGAAAAGAGGGGGCTTTCCAATAAGGATTTCTCCTTACTGGCGCGCAATTAGATGACCAAACCTCTCCTTAGACAGAACTTTCTAGACATTGCCAATAATGTTATCTAATAATATTATTCAAATAATATGAATTATTGATCTGATAATGGGAAATACTGTGTAGTGACAATTATTGAAACAACAGTAATATAAAATATCAACGCAGCAATTATTGAATCAATAAAATAAAATACTGAACAGTAATTACTGTAACCATTATTGAGTAGTGCCTTCTTACGTAAGAATCAATAATTGGTGCAATACAGTGTGCTACTGTGTAACAACGCGTATTACTGTGTTTTAACCACCGGGTATTCTAAAAGTATTAACGGTAACAACTACGCCGTTATTAATAAAAAACATATACTTGTCGTTTTCTTCATCCAATCGCTTTCCGTTATGGGGCCCACAAAAGACTGCGCCGTCGTACGAATATTCCCCGACAGGAAGAATATTCCACGACCAAACGAATATTCCCCGACAACAATGAATATTTTATAACCACCTGCTTATATGAAATATTTTCGTATTTTACCCATAACTAACCTCATTAATCAATTTAACACTTACTATTTCAAAATAATAAATAGAGGGAATTTAAATTTCATTTATTAATAATTTGGGGTCTTACAGAGTATCTTAAAGATTCGTAGAAATTGATCACCTCCATGAATTAACCATATACAAATAAGTGATAGAGTTGATTCTCACTCTGTGAACATTTAAACTATGTGAACATAACCAAGCAAATGATGAAACCATCAAGAAGGAGTGTTTTATTAAAGTGGTTAATCTTACACACACTCGTCATCATGCATCTTAAAATGTCATATCTAAATTGGATACATGCATGAATATGATTGTTGATAATCAATGTGATGAAAATTCAAATATATGAGGAATAGGGATTTTGAAAACTAACCTAGCCCCATTTAACCATGGACACCAAAAAAATTGAAATTTATCTAACCTGCAGGTACTTGGTCTATCGAACCACACTAAGGAATGCTGAAGCAGATGACTTCAGTCAAGAAGATTCAACCAGATAGAGGCTAAAGACATTTCAAAAATGTTCAAGATAAAATCATTCTCTGTCAAAGTTTGTTCCTGAAGACTTGCTGAACTAACATGAATAAAGCTCACATAGTTACTGATCTCCATATGGAAGCAGACCATTCATGCTAAGGAGAAAAGGGTCTTATATGCTCAATCATGAAAAGCATATCATCTGAGAAGAACCCTTGAGGAACTTATTATAGAAGCAGAACTCCATGAGTGCAATCTGTCAAAGAACTTAAGGAAAATCGCAGTGTTCTCTACGATCAAGACTGAGTCTAGCCTGTGCAAGACAATACACCTCAATTATGGTATAATGATCTCAATCGTAGTGTCCCTTTAGTCAGCATCAAAGTTCGCAAAGTATAGCCTGGAAGGGAAGAGTATGGAAAGACAATTAGGGATATGGAGATGATGAAGCTCAGGGAGCAAAAATGAAGAAGTGAAATTCTTGCCAGAAGATCTGAGACAAGCTCAGAAGATAAGTCAATCATGGTGCATGTTTGTCGACCACACCACGATCATCAAAACCACTTTTGTCGAGTTCATGAAGAACATAAGCTAACCCTAAACAAAAATGTACCAGTTACATAGTCTCAAAACTTTGTGGCTGATGAACCAAATGAAGATCCATATTCAGTAGGAACGTCTCAAAACATGCCACTGATAACCTTGTCAACCACCTAACTCAAAATTTTGGAGTGCCTATGATCAAACATCTGATCGTATGGTAAGAGCAGGAGGACACCACGATTACAGCCAACGCAAATGTCTAAAGTCGGTAGATGAACTCCCCAGTAGAAAAGATCAAATGAGATATTAGTACTAATCACGTCTAAAGTTCTTCATCTGGTAAGCGCCTCAGGAACAAACCTGACCCTTAGTTTACTCTAAGAGGTTTGCCCTTCCTGAGCTACCTTAACCCAGAAGGAATACTAAGTCAAGTTCATCTCAAGGTCCAGGACAGACAACGTTCGTAGAGTAGATTCTGCAGTGAACTCGACGATCGTACTGCAACCTCAACAATCGTAGAGTAGCCTCGACGATCGCAATCTTCTCAAAGGATACATTAGCTCAATGGGGAGCTCAGTAGAACTTGACACGTACCAAACTATTCAGATCGTGTGGAGGAAAGTTACGAATACAGTTGGGAAAGACGTCTTGCTAATTCACTTCATAATTTCAGTGCCCGAACTCTCTTGGGGCGCATCAGTGGATAAGCCATGCAACTCCAGGATGAGGATTAGTGTCAAATCACCCACTGAAGCATCTCTCAGAAGACGATCATTGAGTTGCCAAAAATTATAGAGTCTATAGCTATCTCATCAAGCTACTCTACGTACTAAAAAAGTCAATGGTCAGACTACATCAGTAATGCTTATTTTCTTAAGAGAAAATTAAAACTGAAAAACTATTCAGTTTATGGGGAGTTATAGATTTTTTCTGGGCATCGTGCAACCAATGGTTGGTTGACACATCACAGCTTATGCAGAGTCAGAAGGAACTGTCATAAAGACAAATTCAAAATCTTCAAATAGTAATCAAAAGCTATCGAACCTCTCTCCCTCCTTTTTTTCGAACCCTAAAATCCTCTTCAAAGCCTGAATCCATTAAACCTCTAGCTTCGCCCAAATCGCATTCAACTATCTCTCATAAGACCCCTAAAATTAAATACTCATATACTTCAAACTCTTCAAATGGCAGATTGGCGAGTATTCACTGGCATTCAACTCGGAACCAAGACATTTGAGAAATCTGAGAAGAAGTTTAGAGATATTCTTGAACTTGTAAAGAAGGCTGGATTCTCAGAATGTCTTGAGTCAAACACTCGCATATATGTTGACCTGGTTAAAGAATTTCACTCCAACGTAACCATAAATTTTGGAACCCTTTCTACCAAGGTCAAAGTTTAGATTCTGAAGCTGAAATCGTCTGACATCAATCAATGCTTAGGTTTTCCTGACCTAGGTTAGAAAAGCCTTGATGAGATCGACACTGAACAAGCTAAGAAGATTATGTTGTACAAAAGAAACCCTAGTCTGAAGGACATTAAGAAAAAGGAGTTTTCTGAAGAATTCGAGTTCCTTGCAGAGATAGTGGGCAAATGTATACTACGCAAGGACACTGTACATGACACTGTGAGTGATCAACAGTTAAAGATCATGTCTGCAATAGTTCTAAAGAAGCGTATTAACTTTGGAGTTATCCTGCTCGACTAAATATCCAAATGGCTGCATAAGGAAGAGAAGAAAAGATTAACAGGAAAACCCCTCACAAAGGTTTTCCATGGAAGGTTCTTGAGTATCATTTTGAAGAAAACGCTAAAGAATAAAGTTAAGGATGATGAAGGTGAAGCCCTCAATAACCATAAAGTGATTACTACACAGCTGTTTGCAAATAGGAAGAAAAACCCAATGGAGAACAAAAAGCTGATGATATATGGCAGAACAGCAAAAACACTGAGAAGAAAAGGAAGGCGAGTGCTATGAAAAAGGAGGAGTTGTCATTCACTGAAGATTCAGACATCCCTAAGTCCAAATCTGTGAAGCCACCAAAGAAGAAAACTAAGGTGTCAAAGAAATCCAAACCAACTCCCCAAAGAAGTCTATCTACTCAAGAAGAAAGAGAAAACATAGAGTCAAAAAATGAGAAAGGAACTGAGAGCCTTAAGGATGAACCCTCAATGAGAAAATCCATCAATGAAGAAGAAGTTGAATCTAAGAAGGAGAAAGATGAATCTATGAAAGGAAGCTTATCTGATGATTCAGAGGCTTCAGATTCTAAAGAAGGAGAAGAGTCTGAAACTCCTGAAGTTGAACCCCCAAGAAGAAGGAAGAGCAGCAAACTGATTGCTCAAATAGATTCAAAAAGGGGAGAATTATTTCCAAAGACAATGAAAATAAGTAATGATGAGGCTAAATCTAAGGGAAAAGAGGCTAAGGGAAAAAGGAAGAAAATATCAACAAAGGCTAGCAATAAAAGGCTCAAGACTGCAGAACTAGAAGAGGCTAGTGAGTCTGCAAAGACTATCCCTTATGCGGAGAATGATATTCAAATGAAGGAACAAACTGATGAGTCCATTGAGGGAAGTCTACAAAGGTCTAACTCCAGTTCAGGACAGAGAGAAGATGGAAAAGACTTCAGTTCTATAGAAGAAGAACCAGAAGATTTTCACATTCCCTACCTTGTTCATCACAAGAGAAGAATTATAGTGAAAGTTGATGAAGGACCACTAGATGTGCTTCCCGACAGATGGATTAATCATGGAGGTGAAGGCTAAATGTGATGATGATGACCTCAGAAAATTTGCTCAACAATCATAAAGCTATGAAGCTGGACACTTCAACTGTGATATTTGAGCCTGAAGTTAAGAATCATACAATAAGGTGGTTTTACTCTCATATGTCATGGGTAAAGGCATCCCTCACTGAAGACAACAGCTATCACACATGGGTCTTCTCTAACCTTCCCAATGTAGAGCTGATGGCACAGAACTTTCCAAGAGTAAAGAAGTTTGCAACTAAGATGATTAAAGACCAATCTCATTTCAAGATCTATAGACATGCTGGTAACCACTACATTCCCAACGATTGTAGAGCAGGTTTAGATGTCAGACAGAATATACCCAAGTTTATTATCGTAGAGTCCATCCACTCTACCATTGAAGATGATCAAACACAGATTGAGAAGCTCTACACTGTCCAAGCATAATTGTCTGATATTCCTTCATCCTCCAATAGTGATTGGCACTCAACGATTTATCAGATTCTCACTGCTTTCAAAAAACTATCCAAGAATGAAAATCGTGGAGTCCAATCTGGTGTTCAACAAGAGTCTACCCAACCAAATGACCAAACTCCTACGGAGCAGGAGTTACTGAAGAATTCTGATGAGTTGGTTGAGAAGATATATATCATCACTGAAGAGGCAAGGATGTTATCAGAAGAAGGAGATAATGTGTTTCAAGACAAACTCTAAGCCACTATGTCTGATATATATCTCAAAATCAAAGAAAGAGATCAAATCTATATGAAGGCTATGAATGATCAGAAAGAAGAAGCTCTACGAGCACAGAAGGCTAATAAAAAGCAAATTCTTTCTCTCTCTGATAAGATTGACAATCTGAATTAGTCTCTTTCCCTACAACTTGAGCTAAGCCAACAAGAACTCAAGATTGAGGTTGGTAACTTATCTTACCTGATGGAGCAACTTATGTCAAACGTGGAGCAGCTTTCACAAGTGATTAATGACAAAAAGGGGGAGAAAAAGAGGCTCTCAAGGAGGATTAAGGAGAAAAGAATGAAGGAAGAAAAGAAGGCAAAGAAGGAGAAGAAGAAGAAGAAGACAGCAGTAGAAAAAGCAGAATCATCATCTAATGGGGAGCCAAAAGATGATGATCCCATGAACACAGAGTCTAAGGGGGAGCCAGACAAAGAAGAAGAGCATGCATCTCAGGGGGAGCAGGAACCAGGAGATCAAGAAGAAATGAAGTCACCATCCCAGGGGGAGCAGAGAAAAGAAGAAAAAGATGAGTAGATGAGTAGTTGATCAACAGACATCCCGGAGACACACATGGAGCCAAAAAGGTACATTTTTATCTAGTTAGGTATGTTCTGGATCCAGGATGTAGGATGTCTTACTTATGTAATTTCATATTATCATCAATGACATTCATGCTTATCTGTTTTAGAAATACAGCTGCTCACTGTATATAAGATTCATTCATCTCATGCATCTGCACTAATTATTTTTGTCATAATCAAAAAGAGGGAGATTGTTAGGAATATACATGAGAATTTTGTTCCTATTTATATATGATTTAATTATGATATAAATGAATGAATATGCAAGTATGCTTGCATTAAGAAAAGCTGTAAAGTCCTTTGATAGATAATAGGAACATATGTATAAGGACTTAGAATGAATTGATCAAATATGTTTAGTTGATCCTACATAAGTAAAACAGCTTTGTAAAGTCCTTAAAAAGAAATGATGTACAAGAACTATAAATATAGAAAGATCAAGCTTGTTAGGTTGAGCTTATAATATAATAGATAGGCATGTCTGATCGTCGAACACTGCACCAGAAATCGTAGTCTGTTATGAGAGTCGAGAAAAACTCGAGAACTATCAAGGCAAAATCGTAGTCTGCAAGATAGTAGATCTCGGAGTTCGTAGCCTGCCAGGAGAGACGAGGAAGGATCGTAGTATGTCGAGAAGAACATTCTCAGAGGAAGTCATATTCAGAATCGTAGAGACAGCCTGTCTAAGAGCCGACCGAGCATCTGCCAAAGCCAAGTCAAGAATCGTAGACCACACTTGAAGTCGTAGATTCTACTGATCATATCAGAGGCAAAAATCGTAGTCGAGCCAGATCAGACGAAGACACCAAGCTTAAAGATACAAATCGTAGTGTGTAAAGTTCTGATCTCGGAGTCGTAGTATCTGCAGAACCAAAGCTAAATCATAGTGTGCAGAACTAAGGCTTCAATAGAGGTGCTCACAACGCCAAAGCAAAATCGTAGAGTCAACACGATTCTCAACAAATGAGCACTCCCAGAATATCTAAAGTATGAAGCCTCTGGTCTGAGTTGCAAAGATACATTCCACCTGAAGGAAACCGGAGAACACTCAACGAATGGCATGCAAGCTAATAAAAGATCTAAGCACCAACCCAATCAACATACAGATTGATTTGTGAAGCCATTCAAGATGAAGTCTTCCACAAGTCGATCAGAAGAAGACTTCAGTAAAAGTGACTGCCTAAGGAAAGTCAGTAAGTGCAGTAGCTGTCAAGAGAACATAAGACAATGATCTTGGGGTCAACCAGGATTGTAGTGTTTGCCAAACAAAGTGGGAACTAATGCTGCTTACACAGAGACACTAGCTAACTTATACAGAACAAACAAAGAAGATGAAGCATGGGTCAAACCATTGATGATAGGTGAACGGGAGATCACAAAGAGAAAGAGACTGAGCATGTCTAACCTGATAAGTCTTGAAGTTGAGGAGGGCCAAATTAATCAGACAAGTTGTCAGTACCTAATGTAAGTTAAGGCAAGCAGAAGGGATGAAGCACTGCACAAGTGGAGCAAGAGGTGTTTTACATTGAAGATTCAATGAACACTCTTCAGAGTCGTAGTGTTGTCTCAACCAGTCAATGAGAAACATTCAACAAGACACACTACAATCAGGTCCAAGAACATCTGCATCAGAATCGTAGAGTTCAGTCATCTGAAGATTGAAGTATTGGCAATGGTTCAATCTGAAGACTGATATTCGAACATTGCTAATTGAGAGCATCGATGCAAAAGGATAATTTTTGATGTTCTAATCGAGATCTCAAAAAGAAGAAATAAAGATGACTACCTGCCTGACATGGAAAGGTGACAACTCTAAAGCGGTAGGTAGGGTGGTAGACTGCAGTGTCAGAAAAGTGAAAAATGGGATGTCATATCACATCTGCAGTCTGCACCAAATAACTCGAGATCTACGAATCAATTCAAATAGCTTTCAACGGCTATATTCCAATGGAAAGACTGTGAAGAAGTATATATCAGCCAAAGCTTCAAAGATCAAGAGTTACTGAGTTGAAGGATCGTTGAGTTGTTGGAATGCTATATTGTTAACTCTACGAGTTCCACCAGAGCTGAACAGAACAAGTATCAGTGACAGTGAGACTACAAAGGTGGAAGTGAAGCAGATTTGAAGAAGCACTTGAACAGACTAAAGCTTCGCTCAACAAGGATGAGAATGACACTAAAGATGGCAGCTAAGTTGAGAGCCGAGAAGGCCAAGAAGATAGCATTCAGAAAAGTGGCAAAGCACAAAAAAGATCCAGAGAGTCACTCTATGAATCACCATGAACCAAAAGCTGAAACAGAACAGATGCAGAACCATGTCTGCATACCACTCAAAAAGGGTTCAGGGAATGCTAAGTGTCAGACGAAGTTTACCAAAAGCTCAAAGACATAGCAAACCTAAATGGTGATGGTGCACAGCTGAAATCTGATGAAGATGAGCTGAAAACTATGAATATTAGCTGCACCAGAGAAGAGGTGGCCCAGACTCTATGTAGAATGCAAAGAGGACCACGCCAAGTTGCTAAGTACAAAAGATGTTCAAGCTTTAAGACATCGTAGCAGCAAAGCACCAACAACAACAAGTAGTCAGGGCCTGAGGGGCCCTTGTCCGAAGGGACTAAATAAAGTTCTAAGCATATTGGGCTTAAAGAGTTCTTAGTAAACTAGAGGAGTTTCAAGCCTGCTGGGCTTGAAGAGTTCTTAATTAACTGAAGTTCCAAAGTTGCTGGCCTTGAAGAAATTTTAGTGATTCAGGGTGTTGCCCTTCCTTAGTGAAATTCTTTCTCGTTGAAGCAGAAGAGTGGATTAGGAGCTTGAGTCTCTGAACCACTTAAAAACCCTTGTGTCTTTTACATTCAGTCATTTACTTTCTATCATTTATATTATGTTCATAACTGTTATAATTGCCATGTATGTATTAACTGCTTACAACTAAACTAACTCTACGAACAATGTATGTATGTTCATGAATATATCAATAAAGAAGGTCGTTTACGTATTCCACTGTGCTTGAAAAGATTCTTATGCTTGTCACATGCTAATTGCTTAGCAATACTAAATATACAGGAAAAGTATTTGAAATCAAAAAGGATCTATTCAACCCCCTTCTAGATCTATTGTGTGCCTACTAGGAACTAACATATTGCACAAGTGGGTTCAGTGGACATGAAGCGGATGATGATAGATAATGGGTCTTCGGTGGATATTCTGTACGCGCATACTTACTAGAGGATGGAACCTGGACGGGAGGAAGATGGAGATCGGGCAAGAGGCTCCTTTATACGGGTTCAGCAATGAGCCGGTCAAAGTTGCGAGAACTATTGAGCTGCCAATCATCTTCGGGACGGCCCCACAGCAGGTTGAAGTTATGTGTAAGTTTTACATGGTACATGTGGACTCGGCATACAATGCCATTTTGGGAAGGCCCACTCTGACAGCTCTTCAGGCAGTAACGTCGATTCCCCACTTCAAGATTAAGTTTCTGACGCTACATGGAGTTGGGGAAGTTGTTGGAGATCTAGACTTGGCAAGGAGATGCTACCAGAATGCGTTGATCACTTCGAGTGTAGGGGTCAGTAGACAGAAGTAAACCAAGGCTATTGAGATCGAACCGTTCATAGAAAGCAATACGGAGCCATTAGTTATGCCAGCCAAAGAGGTTGAACTAATTTCGAGAAGAATGAGAAGACTGTAAAGATAGGTTCGGATCTGTCGGAACTTTTCCGAACGAACCTGGTGGAAGTACTTCGGTGTTATGCTGACATCTTTGCTTGGGTACCCAGTAACATGCCTGGGGTGAGTCGAAAAGTTGTCGAACATAGGCTACATGTGGACCCAACAAAGAAGTCAATTCGACAGAAGAGGAGGATTTTTGCGCCAGAGAAACAAAAGATAATTGAAGAGGAGATCGCAATGCTACTGGCGGCAGACTTTATATTTGAAATTGACTATCCGGAGTGGATGGCAAATGTGGTACTGGTGCAAAAGTAGAACGAGAAATGGTGTGTCTGCATAGATTACACCAATTTGAACAAGGCATGCCCGAAGGACTTTCATCCCCTGCCCCACATCGATCAACTTATTAATGCGACTTCGGGGTATGCCCTGCTCAGTTTTATGGATGTTTTTTCAGGTTATCATCAGATTTCTATGTGCAAAGAGGATATCCCGAAGACAGCTTTCATTACTCATCGGTCGGTATATGCTTATAAGAAGATGATCTTCGGCTTGTTGAACGCGGGAGCTACTTATCAGAGGATGATGAATTACGTGTTCACAAGGTAGCTGGGGCGAAATATGGAGGTCTATGTTGATGACATGATTGTCTAAAGCATGTCAGTTCGGGGTCATTTGGACGATTTAGAGGAGTGCTTCCAGACTGTTCAACACTATAATTTAAGATTGAATCCGACCAAATGCACCTTCGGGCTTGGAGCAGGGAAATTCCTGGGTTACCTGGTCAGCAAAAGGGGAATAGAGGCTAATCTAGAGAAGATCCGGGCAATATTGGATATGATGTCTCCACAATCTTACAAGGATGTTTAGCGTCTGACGGGTCAGATAGCAGCTCTGAAGAGGTTCATGTCTAAGTCGACAGAAAGGTGTTTGCCATTTTTTATACTTTGAAAGGGCCGAAGAATGCAAGGAGTTTTCATTGGACTTCAGAATGTGAAGATGCCTTTTAGGGAATAAAGGAATATCTGTCTTTAGTGCCTTTGTTAGTGAAGTCAGTTCCTGCTGAACCTCTGTATTTGTATTTAGCGGCAAGTTCGTTGGCAGTAGGAGCAATTCTGGTGCGTGAGATTGGGGGTAAGCAGCACCCGATTTACTATATGAACCATGCCCTGAGGGATACAGAGAAAAGGAATCCAAACCTTGAGAAGTTTTCCTTTGCCTTGATAATAGCTAGTCAGAAGCTTCGGCAGTACTTCTAAGGTCGGTTAATAGTGGTGTACATAGATCAGCCACTGAAGAAGGTGCTGGGTAGACCAGAGGTTTCGGGAGGCTCGCTGCATGGACAATAGAGCTATCTCAGTTCTTCATAGAGTATCACCCTCAGACAGCTATAAAGGGTCAAGCGTTGACTGATTTTGTGGTAGAGTGTTCGTGGTAGAGTGTTCGTTCTCGGAAGCTAACGATAGTATGGGAAAAGTTGATGGGTCTGAAAAGACAATCGCAGTACTCCAGCAGATGCAAAGTTTATGGATGTTATATGCTGATGGGTCGTCTACTTCGGATGTCAGTGGGGTTGGGATCATCCTAACGAGTCCAGAGGGGTTTAAAGTACAGCAAGCCATCAAATTCGGATTCAGGACAACGAACAATGAGGCTGAATATGAAGCAGTGTTGGCAGGGTTACGATTAGCAAAGAGTCTTGAAGTTCATAGGTTGACTATCTACAGTGACTCTCAGTTGGTCAGTTTCTGGGGAGTACGAAGCTCGGGATCCAAGAATGGTGAAGTATCTGGCAGAGTTGAAGGATCGGCTTCAGTGCTTCGATTCTTATGAGTTTCAGGGGATAGACAAGTTAGATAATTCTATAGCAGATGCATTAGCGAAGCTAGCTACAACGGAAGTAAGTATGTTTGATGGGTCAGTTTATTTAGAAGTCTTGAAATAATCGAGTGTTCAGCATGAGGAGGTGATGTGTGTGGAATGTTCTAACTACTGGACGACTCCTTATCTCGATTATTTGGTAAATGGCATGTGCCTTCGGATCAGATGTTGGCGAAAAAAGTGAAGTATAGAAGCTCAAATTTCGTGCTGATTGATGGAGATCTTTATCGAATGGCTTACTTATCTCCTTTACTAAAATGTTTGCTTCCCTCTAAGGCTGAGTATGTTCTTCAAGAAGTTCATGAGGGGATTTGTGGTGATCACATTGCAGCAAAGCCACTAGCATATAAAGTGCTTCAACAGGGGTATTACTGGCCAACAATCTTTAGAGAAGCTACTGAGTATGTGAAGAAGTGTCCGAAGTGCCAGCTAAATAGTCCGATCCCTCATCAGCCACCCGAAGAGTTGTATTCGATTCTATCTCCTATACCTTTTGTTGTTTGGGGTGTGAACATTCTGGGTCCATTACCAAAGGCTAAGGGGCAAGTTAGTTTCGTTATAGTGGCGATCGACTATATGACTAAGTGGGTGGAGGCAAAACCTCTTCGGTCGATCACGGAGCAAGAATGCTTAAAATTTCTAAAAGAGTATGTAGTGTTTCGCTTCAGTATTCCCATAGTGGTGGTTTCGGACAATGGACATCAGTTTGTGGGTTCAAAGTACGAACCATTCCTAAAGGAGTTAGAGATTCAGCATCAGAAGACTCCGGTTGCTCACCCACAGTCGAATGGGCAGGTTGAAGTAACCAACAAAACTCTGCTAAATGGTATTAAGAGATTACTAGATGAAGCGAAAGGAAGGTGGCCTGAAGAGTTGCTTAGTGTGTTATGGGCCTATCAAACTACACCAAGAACGACTACGGGGGACT
Source organism: Panax notoginseng (assembly GCA_016801055.1). Classification (NCBI taxonomy): domain Eukaryota; kingdom Viridiplantae; phylum Streptophyta; class Magnoliopsida; order Apiales; family Araliaceae; genus Panax; species Panax notoginseng. The sequence continues at coordinate 66,384,629 of CM029014.1, read as the reverse complement.
CGCCTTTTAGATTGGCTTATGGTTCGGATGCTTTGGTTCCTGTGGAGATTGGTTCGCAAAGCCTTCAAGTCAGTTTCAGGAGGTGTACAACGACAAGGGACTTAGGGTCAACCTGGATTTACTTGAAGAAGTTAGGGAAGTAGCTCTGGTGAAATTGGCAGCATACCAGCGTCGAGTGGCTAAACATTATAACAAAGGGGTAAAGCTTCAAAGATTTGAAGAGTAGGGGATCTTGTTCTTCAAGAAGTAAAAGCTTTTATACCTCAGAATTTGGGAAAGCTAATGCCGAACTGGGAAGGTCCTTATGAGATTGTCGAAGTATCGAAGCCAGGAACTTATCGGCTGCGAACAATGGATGGGACTGAGATAAAGAATACCTGGCATGCTGGCAGGCTTCGGAAATATATTTCAGTAGGGTCCTTGTCAGAGTATATGAGTCTGTAATTCTTCCAACAATTATCAATAAAAGAAGTTTTTTTCTTCAATGATGTTTTATCTACTGGTTGTTTAGGGGTTCGGTGGCCTGTTCATCCTAAAGATGGTGAACAGGGTCCTGATTCGTCCTAAAGATGGCGAACTGGATTTCTGGAGGTTCAGTGGTCTGTTCATCCCAAAGATGGTGAACAGAACCTGTTCATCCTAAAGATGGTGAACAAGGTCCTGATTCGTCCTAAAGATGGCGAACTGGATTTTCTGGAGGTTCAATGGTCTGTTCATCCTAAAGATGGTGAACAGGGTCCCGATTCGTCATAACGATGGCGAACAGGGTTTTTTGGAGGTTAGGGGGTCTGTTCATGTGACGCCCACAAATCCGAGTTCCCAAACCCCGGGTTTGGTGCTCACTATCCATCATCAACATAAGCATTCTATATACTATTACGGAATAATAAATACATAAGAAATTTTGCGTATAAATTTTTTTTTATATATTAAGGATGAGGATTTGTACAAGATAATATATAAGTGTATTTATGTGGTAAATAAAAATATATTTATTACATAAATATTTACAAATAATTTTATTTTAGAATTATTAATTATTATAAAGTACATTCTTATAATAATTAATTTTATAGTAGAAATGTTTTTATTAATTATTTTCCATGAATATATAGTCATATATTATTTAAATAATATATGGAGTGATTTTTAGAATAATTATAATAATTATTTTATTATATGAATTTTAGTACAGGCTATTAAGTTAATTATTTTACCTTAATTATTAAGGTTAAATAGGAAGAATAAATCAGATATGGAATCCAAACCCTAATTTTGGATTATTGTCAAGGTATGAGAATAATAATATAATATTAATTATATTTTGATTTTTCAGTGTTATAAATATGTACTGTATGTACGTATTGATGATGATTGGTCAATTATGGTGTTTAATTTCAAAACCCTAATATTATTTGCTTAAACCCTAATTTTACTTGGGAAAACCCTAATTTGAAAATCAACCGTGAGTTTAAGACTGTTATAACGGTGTTATATGTTTTATGATGTGTATTATATAATGACTTGATTAATTAGGTAAACCGTAATTATATTCTAGAAACCCTAATTTTTAGAAAACCTAATTATAAATTGGTAACCCTAATTATCAAAATCGTAAACCCTAATTGCTATTTTAGCAATGTTAATGATAATTATATGATATTAAACCATAATGTTCCTGTATAGCGTAATTAGAAAATTAATCATAATTAGAAAACCCAAATTTCAAAATTTTAGAAACTAAAAGTTATTTAATTTTTATTTAATTTTATTTATTTTTGTGTAAACTTTAATTGGAAATCCTATTATTATTTTATGCTAAAAGGGTCAAACCCTAAGGGTTTGCCAAGTTCCATTTTGCCCTTAAAAATCCAAACCAAATGACCATTATACCCCTAAATGCATTATTTTGGCTATCTTGTAGGTTTTGACAATAGGTTGAGTGGGTGAACCACTTCAACCACCCCATGTGCTCAAAATAATAGCAACAAACAATATACACCAACCATTCATGCATCTAGCAAGCTCTATATATAGATTGAGAGAGAAAAGTTTACTTTTGTTAGCCATTTTTGTACCAAACACCCAAACCTTTTCTCTCCACCCAAACCCACGAAAATTTGTAAGTTTTATAGTCCCAAAACATAGCCCCACGTTCACCATAAACAAATCAGCAACACAAAATCAGAAATTTATCAAAGAAAGGTATAAAACCCTAGCATAATTTATGTCCATCGATTATGTGTTAGATGTTAGTTTTTATTGTTAAAATATATTGGTTGTAGTCCATTTTGACGATCTGGGTTGCTAAATGTTGGATCCATAACATTTAGAAGCTCGGATTTGTATTTTTCAAAAATCTGGAAAATTTGTTCTTGGTGGTCTGACAACGAATGTCAGACCTTATATCTCTGTGATCTGTTACGAAGTTTGTGTTTTGAAACTTTGTAGTTATAGTCTGATATGTTCTCTTGGATCTGGGCTTGGAATCAGGCTTAGATCGTATGTATATTGCAAGATATGGAAGGTCAAACTGCGTTGACCGACCATGACTTGCAAGGTTTCTGGGTAACCCAGAACGTGATTAGCAGCGTCTGACAACGTTTACTAATGCCTTAATCTGTTCAGTTACATAGGTATTGTTACGTTTGTTGTATTCAGATTGTAGTATGTTGTATAGACTACAAGTTTAAGGTTTTAGATCGCCTAAATATTAAACGAATGGAACTCAGTTGCTGGTCAAACCAGGCCAGAAAATCATGAACTGAGTTTTTTGGGTAACCCAGAAAACTCAAGAACACGATCTCTGACAACGTTTGACCAGCATATAAGTTGCGATTTTGTTGTTATTTTCTTGTTTTTATGTATTGTATCTCTACTATTACATGTTGTCTACATACTGCAAAGCTTAGATCACAAAAGAAATACCTGAATCAGAAGTTCTGGGAACCCAAAAGTGAACAGTCGAACTGTTCTTCATTTCTGGGTAACCCAGAAATGAAGAACAGCCTCTGACAACACTTTTGGAGGCTCAGATCTCCTTGGTTATATGTGTTATAAATATTTTTGTTACTGGATCTTGTAGTCTTACAGTAACACTACACGATCTGATCAACAAATTGCCCAGAAACACATCACACACGAATTTAATCTCGGTCAAAGTAGCTAGCCCGGTCTCTGACTTGATTTCTGGGTTTTGCTTGAAGAACACTAAGAACACCTATAGCGACGGTTCTGACGCTATAGGTGGTCTTTAGCGACAGATATTATTTATTTTTCCGGAAATTAATAAAAAAAATAGAAAAATTAGTTTTAAATTATTAAAAATACAAAATAAATTATTAAAAATTATTTTAAATTCTGAAAATTAGTTTTTAATTATTTTAAATATATTTCATAAATATTTAATATTTTATAAAAATTAAAAGTATTTAATTTATTTAATTATAATATTAAATAAATTATTTTAAAATGATTTTAATATTAGAAAAATCATTAAAAATTATATTATGATATAAGAAAATATTTTAAGTTATTTTTAATGATTTTTAATATTTTGTGATAAATTTCATTAATATATAAATATTAATGGTAATTAATTTACTAAATGAATTAAATTAATTAATTAAAAATGATTTTATTATATTAAAAATTATTTTAAATAATAATATGGTATTTAAAAATATTTTAAGTTATAAAATATAACTTTTAATATTTAAAGATAAATTTCATTAATTAATTATTATTAATGATATTAAAGTTATTTAATAATTTAGTTTAAGAAATGATTTTAATATTATAAAATTCATTTTAAATGAAAATAAGATATTTAAAGATATTTTAAGTTATAAAACATAACTTTTAATATTTAAAGAATAATTTCCTTAATAATTAAATATTAATGATTATTAAGTTATTATTAATAATATTAAATTTATTTAATAATTATATTAAATAAATAGTTTATAAATGGTTTTATTAATTTAAAAATCATTTAAAAGGATAGAAATGAATTAAAAATATTTTAAGTCATGAATAATGACTTTTAATATTTTGATAAATAGAACATTAATACTTTAATAATAATGATAATTATTTAGAAATGATTTTAAATGTTTTAAAAATCATTTAAGGGTAATTTTAATACTTTAAAAATATTTCAAGTTATTATAAATAACTTTAATATTTTAGAAATGATTTCATTAATAGTTTAATACTAATTAAATATTAATGATAATAAAATTAATTAGTATTTAAATCATATAAAAATGATTTTGATGTTTGAAAATTCATGATAAATGTTTTAAATTTATTATAAGACATTTAAAAATAATATTACTGATACGTACAGATATTGAGTTGCAGAATAGAGTCTTAGACTCGATAATTACCCGATAAAGCTGTCGGTAGACCGACATGTTTCAGAAATTGATCTGGACTTAAATAATTTGATTAGGTAAGTGATTATTTGTGATTCAATGGTTGTTAAACCTATGTGCCAATGTGATTAGGGTATGTGCTAACTGCAATAAGCAGTGTTATGTGTTATAGTATATTGTTCTAATCGAACGAATGATCTGATTAATGATAGGTCACGAGATAAGCGATAAATCTAAATTACAAAATATAAGCAGCGCTTCAGGCAAGTATCTTACCTTTGTATTTTCTTTATGCAATGGACATGAGTAAGAATATTTACGAATGATATTATTACTGTACAGATTATTAACCTTATATTATATAAGCTCATTGATTATCAACATGTTAGTATATGGTAACACAGATATATATATTTTGTTCGTTAATTTCTATAAATGGTTATACAAGTGTCCTCACTTGGATAATCATTGTATTTAATTACATGTTGATACACCTTTGTCAATTACCTGTATATATATATATATATATATATATATATATATATATATATATATATATATATATATATGTTGCATTATAGATTATTGTTGAACAAGATAAAACCTTTGATTTAGAACCCAGACAAGTATGAACATCCCTACACGGGAAAACATTTATGCGCCCAAGGCGGACAGAGTGAACGATACCCTCGTTCTTATATGTAGTATTGATCAATGCAGGGCATAACTGGCTGATCACCCCCCGTGCCCGTAAGTTATGACGGTTTACAGATGAATTTCTGTTTTACCTTTTCAAAAATGAAAACAATGTTCATGGCATGTCACCATAACCCCAGTTATAGTCAATATGTAGTTTCAAAAATTTGAAAGAGAGTTGATATGATTATAATCGGTTCAGAATACTTCACAACTATTGACTTGTTATAGAAGAATAGTACAAAGAAAACATTTAAATTCTTTCAGATTATATATATATATATATATATATATATATATATATATATATATATATATATATATATATATATATAATTGATATTACTTGTTGGGCACTCAAATGCTCATCCTTGCTTAAATTTAAATATTTTCAGCTAAGTGCGAACGACCAGAGAGCTCTGCTAAGAACAAAGGAAAAGGGAAGGTTGCTGAATGAACGAATTACTATGTTATGCAATAGTTTGATATTATTAAGACAAGTATGTCATATATTATCTATCATGGGTTGTAATGAATGTTTAAAGGTTACGTACTTGGGATTAGACTCTGATGATATGTAAATTAAGTTGATCTTTATATTATTATTATTATTATTATTATTAGTATTATTCCGCTCATAGAAATGGTATCGTGAAGAACCGAGTTCGGGTTTCAAGTACCCGAGTTTGGGGTCCTCACATCATGGTATCAGAGCTTAGGGGTTAAAAACCTTAGGTGGGCTAGACCTTAGGCTATAACCTTAGAACAGAGGGAAACGTTGAAAATATAAATAACTCATATAGAGTTTAAAAAGAGATGAATTGACTAAATTCATCGTCAAACTAAATAAAATATAACTTGTATAAAACTCTTATTTGTTGTGTGTATATACTATATGCTAATCAGGATAATTTATGTGAAACCCCAGATTTTATCAATAAATATTTAATTTTTCTCGAAATAATTTTTTTTGTATTATGGTGTGGATTTGATATAATAGTTATGGGTAGTATTTATAAATTTTACAAAGTATACAAGTTGTCATATTATATTCGATTGGTCGGGGAATATTCGTTTTAACAGGGAATATTCGTACAACGACACAATCATTGGTGGACCCCACAACAGAATTATTGTTGGATTGAGAAAACGACAAAAATATTTTATTAAAAATAACGGCGAAAGTTTTACCATTGTTACTGTTGAACTACTCGGTAGTAAAAGTACAGTAATACGTGTGGTTGCATAGTAGCACACGGTATTGATTATTAAAAGCATGTGATAAGTCACTCAGTTTGATTCAATTATTGTCAGTTAATAATATGAATTATTTAGCGATAATGACGTTTTGTTTTATTCGTATTATTAACGTAATAAAACAGAAACATCTTTTTATATAAAACAGAATACTTTATTAAAGTTATTCTATAAATAGAATATATTATATTTTATTTAAAAGATTTTTCTTTAAATATGGACCGTCAGATTAAAGTAATCAATCTGGACCGTTCATGGATTAGTTACTATGCATTCTATTTTTCTATAAATAACAGCTCATTCCTTCATTATTTCTTACGAATTCACTGAACTCTAGAGAGAGAAACTATAGAGAGAAACTATAGAGAGAGAGAAGAAGAGTATTCTGCTACTTAACTACTTCCTTATTTCAGCTCTTCTTTAAAACGGTAAGGGGTGTTATTCTTTCTTATTCATGAAGAGAACTGTTGTTATTCCATTTCTTAGTATTCTGTTGGAATAACTTGTATACGTGGTATACCCTATACTTGGTGACATTCTTCTATTATTCTGTTGGAACATCATGTCTGTGTGTTTTACACCGGACCTAGTTCCGTTTTTATTATTATTCTGTTGGAACATCCTGTCTGTGTGTTTTACACCGGACCTGGTTCCGTCTTGTTATTATTCTGTTGGAACATCCTGTCTGTGTACTTTACACCGGACCTGGTTCCATTATTTATTATTCTGTCAGAATATCCTGTCTGTGTGTTTTACACCGGACCTGGTTCCATTATTTATTATTTTGTCGGAATATCCTGTCTGTGCGTTTACGCCGGACCTGGTTCCATTATTTATTATTCTGTTGGAATAACCTGTCTGTGCGGTCTATCGCATGCATGGTGATTTCTTTTGTTATTCCATTCTTTATTGTACTCAGTTGGTTAAGTTTTAACTTCTATACTCCATGAAATTTGTGGAATATCCTTGATAATTGCGTTTCATCCAGTATCTTTTCATGAAAATATTCTTCTAAGTATTCTTGAATTTTACTCCACAAAGCAGTATCATGTTGACAATTTGGACGTTGTTAATTCTTGGATAAATTAATTCTTGAACTTGTTTTATTGAATTCTTATATCATTGTCATCATCCTCATGTTTGTAAAATGTTGAAAGTCATCGATGGCCTGTAGTGCATAGATGGACTTGGTATGATTATGACCAGGGATTATTCGGTATAATCATGACCGTAATGTTACAAATGTTGTGGTAAAAGTCCTCATTGGCCCGTAGTGCATTGATGGACAGTTGTTGGCATGATCATGACCATTAATGAATATACGAATATCCTTGGCCGTAGTGCAGGGGTGATTCGATGATGTGGATTATTTTATTAAGCTGAGTCTCAGCGATCACAGTGTTGAAAAACTTTTTAAATCATAAAAGATAGTAGAGTTTATTTTCTACTTGACTCTTTTAATGGATTGCTTTTTCCGCTGCAATTAAACTTGATGTCTATTATATTTTATCAGTTTAACATTGTTGAAGGCTAATGATAATTTATTCTGCATTATCTTAGTAATAATATTTCTTACTGGGCTAGTTGAGCTCACCCTTTCTTTCACTGTTCTCTTCAAGAAATGATAACGTAGCTGGGGCAAGTCGGGGAACGGAGTGATGGTCCGAATGATAGTATTAGTTAGTAATCCTCACTATTCTATGTAATAGTGTGTTAATAAATGTAATGAGGACTCCTTTTGAGTATGAATACTCTCTAGAAGATAATATTTGTATTCAAACTCACAGTTTATGTTTTGTCGTATTGTACACGACAGTTGTATTAGTAAGTTGTATTTGATTTCTATACTTTGTATCTGGCGACCCTTGATGGGTGATGTGATGTATACATAATTTTGGGGACGTCACAGTTGGTATCAGAGCTTAGGGATATGATTCCTGGCTAGGATGTGAGAATAGAACTAGGAGGGGAGAGACGGGGAATTCCTTCGCTAGTATGACCTACCTAAATTTATTTGGTATTTAATTGGTCGGTCAAAGTATATGGATAATATGTTATATGTTAATTAACCCTTGTTTTGTTGCAGTATTTGCAAATGGCATCCGAAAATGTTGAGATAATCAATGAAGCACATGAGACCATTGAATCACCAACGATCAATGCTCAGGGTAATGTGCAACCAGAGGACAATAATCCTCATGAAAATAATAACACCGATGAAATGGTGAATGATGGGATGGTCAGAGACTTTATGCAATTCATGCAACAACAAAATAACTCTCGGACGGTCACCACTAAGCAGTTCAAGGAGCAATTCATGCAACAACGGGCGAGAGCAGCTCCTATCCAAAATGAAGGAGGAAACAATGACAACCCACGGTTGGTCACCGCTAAGCAATTCAAGGAGCTAGGACCACCGGAGTTTTTGGAAAAGCCAGAACCACTTAAGGCGGAGACGTGGTTAAAGTAGATCACCAAGATATTTGATGTCTTGGGATGCTCCGAGGAGCAAAAGGTTCCCTTTGCCACTTTTATGTTGCGTGAAGAGGCAGATTACTGGTGGGAATCTGTAAAACGTACCCAGCCTGACGCACTCAAGATGTCTTGGGAGAAGTTCCAAGAACTGTTCAATGACAAGTACTTTCCCGAAAGTATTCGTCACATGAAGGAGGTGGAATTTATCAAGTTGGAGCAAAACAACATGACCGTGTCGCAGTACGAAGCCAAGTTTGCCGAGTTGTCCCGATTTGCATCCCACTTGGTGGATAATGAAGAGAGAATGACGCGGATGTTTTTAAGAGGTTTGAAACCGGAGATACGTCAATATCTTATTTCTCATAAACTGTGTTTGTATTCAGATGTTGTGAATAGGACTCAGTTAGTGGAGCGCGATAACGAGTCAACGCAACCAAAAGAGAGCAGCCAAAAAAATGATAATACTGGTGATAACAGTCATCAAAGCGGTGACAATAAGCATGGAGGGAATCAACATGCCAGAAATGGTAACCACTTCAATGGTAATCATGGTCAAAATAATAAGAATGGACATTTCAAGAAGAGGAAATTCAACAATGATGGAAAGACGTCAGCACCAGCACCCGTTGTTAAGGAAGGAGAACGACCACCTATCATATGCTTCAAATGCGGAGGGGAGGGACACATCAGTCCAAACTGCGCGATGCCATCCAAAGCATGCTATAATTGTAGAAGAGAAGGTCACTTAGCCCGATTTTGTCGTTCACCGAAGACAAGTTCAGATAGGATGGAGGCACCAAAGACCGTCCCAGAAAAGCCAAAGCCATTAGTTTAAGAGAGAGCGTTTTTTTCGTGACGAGGAACCTGAATAAAATTATCACGGGTATGTTAGTCATAAACTCTTGCGAAGTCTATACCATGTTAGATACTGGTTCTACTCACTCTTTTATTTCACCTAGTTGTGTTTAATATTTGAACTTAACTCCGGAGAAGTTAGACTTTGATTTCTCTGTTGAAATTCCGTTGGGAGAAACCTTTGTTACCTCCACTATTTATAAATCTTGTTCAAATCAACACTTTCACGTTACCTGTCGATCTTATCTCTTTGAAAATACTTGCCTTTGATGTGATTTTTTGAAACGATTGGTTCACTACTTATCATGCTTCTCGTAAGGTTGTTAGCTTTCATACTCCTAACCACCCTGTTATGCGGATTCAAAGTAACCACACCACTAAAGTCAATCATTGTCATATCAAGCCATAAATAAAGAGCCCCGATCCTTTCGTTGTTGACTTTCTTGTGTGGAATGTACCGAAGCCAGACTTTCGGTAGGGGACGTTGTGAATAACGGTGACAAGTTAATAGATATCAATGTGACGTGTTATCCAAGTCTTGGACGAGAGTCACAGTTTTGAATGATATTTCTATTGTTAATAAATTTCCTGACGTATTCTTGAAGACTTCTTAGCTTACCCCTAGAGCGTGAAATCGAATTTTGTATTGACCCCAGTACAAAACCCATTTCTTAAACCCTCAAATATTTATTCAACTAAAGCGAACGTAACATGCGCCAAAGACGTTGGCTCGAGCTGTTAAAGATTATGATCATACCATACCATCGTGAAAAAGCGAATGTGGTAACTGATGCGTTAAGTAGAAGATCGTATGCGGTTACAAGTGCGAATATACGAACCCACGTAAAGATAACGAATATATGATTAGAATCGATTTTAATCGATAAAGTTAAAGCCGCTCAAGCTACATACTCAGAGCTGATAAATGTGAAGAAGAAGGTTCAAGAGGGCGTTATTCTAGAAGCAAGAATCGACGAAGAGAGGAAATCTCAACTCTCGATTTAATTGGCCCATTTGAAATCCTCGATGAAGTAGGAACTGTGGCCTATATACTCGTTTTACCGCCAAGTATGTTGCGTGTTCAGAATATTTCTTTTTTTTTTACGTATCGATGTTACGTAAATATGTGGACGACCCGAACCACATTATTAATTTAGAACCGGACGAGATAGCAAAAGATTTAACGTATGAGGAGATACGTGTTAACATCTTGGATAAGAAGGATCATATTCGATGCTTAAAGGTTATACCTCAAGAGTTAGAATTTGAAGTGAAGTCAAGGTATCCTCACATGTTCGGCATACCAAGTACGTACGTAAATTTTGAGGGCGAAATTCTATAAGGAGGGGAGATTGTGAAATCCCAGATTTTATCAATAAATATTTAATTTTTCTCGAAATAATTTTTTTTGTATTATGGTGTGGATTTGATATAATAGTTATGGGTAGTATTTATAAATTTTGCAAAGTATGCAAGTTGTCATATTATATTCGATTGGTCGGGGAATATTCGTTTTAACAGGGAATATTCGTACAACGACACAATCATTGGTGGACCCCACAACGAAATTATTGTCGGATTGAGAAAACGACAAAAATATTTTATTAAAAATAACGGCGGAAGTTTTACCATTGTTACTGTTGAACTACTCGGTAGTAAAAGTACAGTAATACGTGTGGTTGCATAGTAGCACACGGTATTGATTATTAATGCTTATGTGATAAGTCACTCAGTTTGATTCAATTATTGTCAGTTAATAATATGAATTATTTAGCGATAATGACGTTTTGTTTTATTCGTATTATTAACGTAATAAAACAGAAACATCTTTTTATATAAAACAGAATACTTTATTAAAGTTATTCTATAAATAGAATATATTATATTTTATTTAAAAGATTTTTCTTTAAATATGGACCGTCAGATTAAAGTAATCAATCTGGACCGTTCATGGATTAGTTACTATGCATTCTATTTTTCTATAAATAGCAGCTCATTCCTTCATTATTTCTTACGAATTCACTGAACTCTAGAGAGAGAAACTATAGAGAGAAACTATAGAGAGAGAGAAGAAGAGTATTCTGCTACTTAACTACTTCCTTATTTCAGCTCTTCTTTAAAACGGTAAGGGGTGTTATTCTTTCTTATTCATGAAGAGAACTGTTGTTATTCCATTTCTTAGTATTCTGTTGGAATAACTTGTATACGTGGTCTACCCTATACTTGGTGACATTCTTCTATTATTCTGTTGGAACATCATGTCTGTGTGTTTTACACCGGACCTAGTTCCGTTTTTATTATTATTCTGTTGGAACATCCTGTCTGTGTGTTTTACACCGGACCTGGTTCCGTCTTGTTATTATTCTGTTGGAACATCCTGTCTGTGTACTTTACACCGGACCTGGTTCCATTATTTATTATTCTGTCAGAATATCCTGTCTGTGTGTTTTACACCGGACCTGGTTCCATTATTTATTATTCTGTCGGAATATCCTGTCTGTGCGTTTACGTCGGACCTGGTTCCATTATTTATTATTCTGTTGGAATAACCTGTCTGTGCGGTCTATCGCATGCATGGTGATTTCTTTTGTTATTCCATTCTTTATTGTACTCAGTTGGTTAAGTTTTAACTTCTATACTCCATGAAATTTGTGGAATATCCTTGATAATTGCGTTTCATCCAGTATCTTTTCATGAAAATATTCTTCTAAGTATTCTTGAATTTTACTCCACAAAGCAGTATCATGTTGACAATTTGGACGTTGTTAATTCTTGGATAAATTAATTCTTGAACTTGTTTTATTGAATTCTTATATCATTGTCATCATCCTCATGTTTATAAAATGTTGAAAGTCATCGGTGGCCTGTAGTGCATAGATGGACTTGGTATGATTATGACCAGGGATTATTCGGTATAATCATGACCGTAATGTTACAAATGATGTGGTAAAAGTCCTCATTGGCCCGTAGTGCATTGATGGACAGTTGTTGGCATGATCATGACCATTAATGAATATACGAATATCCTTGGCCGTAGTGCAGGGGTGATTCGATGATGTGGATTATTTTATTAAGCTGAGTCTCAGCGATCACAGTGTTGAAAAACTTTTTAAATCATAAAAGATAGTAGAGTTTATTTTCTACTTGACTCTTTTAATGGATTGCTTTTTCCGCTGCAATTAAACTTGATGTCTATTATATTTTATCAGTTTAACATTGTTGAAGGCTAATGATAATTTATTCTGCATTATCTTAGTAATAATATTTCTTACTGGGCTAGTTGAGCTCACCCTTTCTTTCACTGTTCTCTTCAAGAAATGAGAACGTAGCTGGGACAAGTCGGGGAACGGAGTGATGGTCCGAATGATAGTATTAGTTAGTAATCCTCACTATTCTATGTAATAGTGTGTTAATAAATGTAATGAGGACTCCTTTTGAGTATGAATACTCTCTAGAAGATAATATTTGTATTCAAACTCACAGTTTATGTTTTGTCGTATTGTACACGACAGTTGTATTAGTAAGTTGTATTTGATTTCTGTACTTTGTATCTGACGACCCAAGATGGGTGATGTATACATAATTTTGGGGGCGTCACAATTTATGTGTGTAGATATCAGGTGAAAAAGGATTTGATTACCCTCGGATCGTAAAGAAGGAGCCAATATCGAAGCCGATAGCTGACATAGAGGCTCACAATGAAAATAACTCAGAAGATGTGGTTATTGTGGAAAACATAGTACCAGATCCGGAGATGGTGGAGCTGGCAGATAGCGATTCAGACACTAAAGTTGAAGCTGATCAAGCATCAACAGAGGTGCAGAATCTGAAGAACAAGGTTTCTTCTCTGGAAAGGCTGTGGGAGATAGAAAAGCTGTTGAATAGTCAGTTGCGTCAAGCGTTAATAGAAACAATGGAAGGACAAGATAAGCTTAAGATCCAAATTGGTCAGATGGGAGCCACAAGCAACACATCGTGTGCAGCTCCGGACAAAAAGGGGAAAAGAAAGATAGAAGACCATGACTTAGGAAAATCCAATAAGAAGAAATGGAAAAGAATATGTTATCTTTGCGGCTATGAGGGACATACTACTCTGTATTGTCCTGACTACAAAAAAGGAGCATGTTTTATCTGTGCAATAGAAGGTCATCAGGCAAAAAGTTGTCCAATGAAAAAGAATAATAAATAAGTAGTATAGGTTCTGTTGTAATGTAGGTGTGTTTAATATGTGTGCTTAGTATGTCTGTGTAATGTAATATTCTAAAACTTTTATGTTGGTCAAGTCTGTAAATCCCGACTTTTGTAGTCACAAAGGGATGAATGATGTTTAAAGCAGTATGTGCTATGCTTTGTAAAATATTCGTTAAATAAATATGAATCTATATTTGAATGATGAAACCAGTTTAAGATATTAAACTTAATTGATAAGGTTTAGAATGTAAGTTAAATTATGATTTTATTTAATCAGATAATGCCGCCAAGACGTCGAACTCGCAACCAAAGGGCAGAAGAGTCTGTCAATAATGTTGAGGGACAACAACAAGCTGATCCAATGCAGCAATTTGCAAACATGTTAGCTCAGGCTATGCAACAGGGAATACCAGTCGCTGAAAACCAGTCGGACAACCGCTTAGCGAACTTCAAAGACTTTAAGGCTGTAGGACTACCGGAATTCAAAGGTACAACTGACCCTGTTGAAGCCCAAACTTGGGTTAAGGAAATTGAAAAAGCATTCGTGGTAGCTAGGGTATCTGAGGGGCAAAAGACCGCTTTTGCCACCTACATGATGAAGGGGGAAGTAAATTTTTGGTGGGAAGCGAATCAGGCTAGGGCAGGAGAAGGTGTAGTCACATGGGATAGATTTAAAACTTTGTTTTTCGAAAACTATTTTTCACCAAGTATGCAGGCGAGGATGGAGGTTAAATTTTTAGAGTTGAAGTAGGAGAATATGACGGTGTCTGAATACGCCGCCAAATTTAATGAGTTAGCTAGGTTTGCCCCGCATCAAGTCGCTTCGGAGGCTAGGAAAGCGAGAAGGTTTGAGCTGGGATTGAAACCCTAGCTCTACAACAAAGTGGCGGTGTTGCAAATTCCTACATTTGCAGCACTCATGGAGAAAGCGATCATAGCTGAGGAGGGAAGTGAGGCCATGAGCCTTTACAATAAGGAGAGGAAGAATAAGGGTAAGACCGAAGGAGCTGGAAAAGTAGGAGTTAATAGTGGAAGCAGGAGTGGAGATAGCAAGAGGAAGGTGAGCAGTTTTACAAGTGTACAAGTGAAACAGGAAGGTGTTAAGAAACAGATAGTGCCATGTAAGACATGTGGGAAGAATCAATCGGGGGAGTGTTTGAAAGGAAAATTTGTTTGCTACAAGTGCGGGCAGGAGGGCCATATCTCTCCCAACTGCCCCAATCCTAGGATGAATAGTGAATGTTTTATATGCGGATCGACAGAGCACAGGATGAAAGATTGTCCGAAGAGGAGGGTGGAGACAGGAAGTGTGAACATGGGCACTGGCAGTGGGACGTTAGCAATCACGGGACCGACTTCGTCGAGCAAGCCGACAAAATCTACGGCAAGGGTCTACAACATGACAGTCCAGGACACGGCAGCAGCTGGCAATGCAACTCCAGGTATTATTCGTATAACTTTTATTTTATTATACATGATTTTCCTATTTTTAGTAAATTAGTTTATAAAGAAATTTTGAGGAGGAATTTGAGTTCTTTTAGAAACCAATTTTTCCGTTTAATCAGAAAGACAAGCTTTATGTGAATAGTTAAAGATCAGTTCGATCAAAGTTGATCGAGATCTACTTGCGATGATTGTGTATGTTATGTACCCTTGTATGTATAGATTTTTAAACGGTGATTCCGGGGACGGAATCTTTATAAGGGGGGTGAATGTAACAACCCGACATTTTCTACATAAATAAATAAGAAATTTTGCGTATAAATTTTTTTATATATATTAAGGATGAGGATTTGTACAAAATAATATATATGTGTATTTCTGTGGTAAATAAAAATATATTTATTACATAAATATTTACAAATAATTTTATTTTAGAATAATTAATTATTATAAAGTACATTCGTATAATAATTAATTTTATACTAGAAATATTTTTATTAATTATTTTCCATGAATATATAGTCATATATTATTTAAATAATATATGGAGTGATTTTTAGAATAATTATAATAATTATTTTATTATATGAATTTTAGTACAGGCTATTAAGTTAATTATTTAATCTTAATTATTAAGGTTAAATAGGAAGAATAAATCAGATATGGAATCCAAACCCTAATTTTGGATTATTGTCAAGGTATGAGAATAATAATATAATATTAATTATATTTTGATTTTTCAGTGTTATAAATATGTACTGTATGTACGTATTGATGATGATTGGTCAATTATGGTGTTTAATTTCAAAATTCTAATATTATTTGTTTAAACCCTAATTTTACTGGGGAAAACCCTAATTTGAAAGTCAACCGCGAGTTTAAGACTGTTATAACGGTGTTATATGTTTTATGATGTGTATTATATAATGATTTGATTAATTAGGTAAACCCTAATTATATTCTAGAAACCCTAATTTTTAGAAAACCTAATTATAAATTGGTAACCCTAATTATCAAAATCGTAAACCCTAATTGCTATTTTAGCAATGTTAATGATAATTATATGATATTAAACCCTAATGTTCCTGTATAGCGTAATTAGAAAATTAATCATAATTAGAAAACCCAAATTTCAAAATTTTAGAAACTAAAAGTTATTTAATTTTTATTTAATTTTATTTATTTTTGTGTAAACTTTAATTGGAAATCCTATTATTATTTTACGCTAAAAGGGTCAAACCCTAAGGGTTTGCCAAGTTCCATTTTGCCCTTAAAAATCCAAACCAAATGACCATTATACCCCTAAATGCATTATTTTGGCTATCTTGTAGGTTTTGACAATAGGTTGAGTGGGTGAACTACTTCAACCACCCCATGTGCTCAAAATAATAGCAACAAACAATATACACCAGCCATTCATGCATCTAGCAAGCTCTATATATAGATTGAGAGAGAAAAGTTTACTTTTGTTAGCCATTTTTGTACCAAACACCCAAACCTTTTCTCTCCACCCAAACCCACGAAAATTTGTAAGTTTTATAGTCCCAAAACATAGCCCCACGTTCACCATAAACAAATCAGCAACACAAAATCAGAAATTTATCAAAGAAAGGTATAAAACCCTAGCATAATTTATGTCCATCGATTCTGTGTTAGATGTTAGTTTTTATTGTTAAAATATGTTGGTTGTAGTCCATTTTGACGATCTAGGTTGCTAAATGTTGGATCCATAACATTTAGAAGCTCGGATTTGTATTTTTCAAAAATCTGGAAAATTTGTTCTTGGTGGTCTGACAACGAATGTCAGACCTTATATCTCTGTGATCTGTTACGAAGTTTGTGTTTTGAAACTTTGTAGTTGTAGTCTGATATGTTCTCTTGGATCTGGGCTTGGAATCAGGCTTAGATCGTATGTATATTGCAAGATATGGAAGGTCAAACTGCGTTGACCGACCATGACTTGCAAGGTTTCTGGGTAACCCAGAACGTGATTAGCAGCGTCTGACAACGTTTACTAATGCCTTAATCTGTTCAGTTACATAGGTATTGTTACGTTTGTTGTATTCAGATTGTAGTATGTTGTATAGACTACAAGTTTAAGGTTTTAGATCGCCTAAATATTAAACGAATGGAACTCAGTAGCTGGTCAAACCAGGCCAGAAAATCATGAACTGAGTTTTTTGGGTAACCCAGAAAACTCAAGAACACGATCTCTGACAACGTTTGACCAGCATATAAGTTGCGATTTTGTTGTTATTTTCTTGTTTTTATGTATTGTATCTCTACTATTACATGTTGTCTACATACTGCAAAGCTTAGATCACAAAAGAAATACCTGAATCAGAAGTTATGGGAACCCAAAAGTGAACAGTCGAACTGTTCTTCATTTCTGGGTAACCCAGAAATGAAGAACAGCCTCTGACAACACTTTTGGAGGCTCAGATCTCCTTGGTTATATGGGTTATAAATATTTTTGTTACTGGATCTTGTAGTCTTACAGTAACACTACACGATCTGATCAACAAATTGCCCAGAAACACATCACACACGAATTTAATCTCGGTCAAAGTAGCTAGCCCGGTCTCTGACTTAATTTCTGGGTTTTGCTTGAAAAACACCAAGAACACCTATAGCGACGGTTCTGTCGCTATAGGTGGTCTTTAGCGACAGATATTATTTATTTTTCCGGAAATTAATAAAAAAAATAGAAAAATTAGTTTTAAATTATTAAAAATACAAAATAAATTATTAAAAATTATTTTAAATTCTGAAAATTAGTTTTTAATTATTTTAAATATATTTCATAAATATTTAATATTTTTTAAAAATTAAAAGTATTTAATTTATTTAATTATAATATTAAATAAATTATTTAAAATGATTTTAATATTAGAAAAATCATTAAAAATTATATTATGATATAAGAAAATATTTTAAGTTATTTTTAATGATTTTTAATATTTTGTGATAAATTTCATTAATATATAAATATTAATGGTAATTAATTTACTAAATGAATTAAATTAATTAATTAAAAATAATTTTATTATATTAAAAATTATTTTAAATAATAATATGGTATTTAAAAATATTTTAAGTTATAAAATATAACTTTTAATATTTAAAGATAAATTTCATTAATTAATTATTATTAATAATATTAAAGTTATTTAATAATTTAGTTTAAGAAATGATTTTAATATTATAAAAATTATTTTAAATGAAAATAAGGTATTGAAAGATATTTTAAGTTATAAAACATAACTTTTAATATTTAAAGAATAATTTCCTTAATAATTAAATATTAATGATTATTAAGTTATTATTAATAATATTAAATTTATTTAATAATTATATTAAATAAATAGTTTATAAATGGTTTTATTAATTTAAAAATCATTTAAAAGGATAGAAATGAATTAAAAATATTTTAAGTCATGAATAATGACTTTTAATATTTTGATAAATAGAACATTAATACTTTAATAATAATGGTAATTATTTAGAAATGATTTTAAATGTTTTAAAAATCATTTAAGGGTAATTTTAATACTTTAAAAATATTTCAAGTTATTATAAATAACTTTAATATTTTAGAAATGATTTCATTAATAGTTTAATACTAATTAAATATTAATAATAATAAAATTGATTAGTATTTAAATCATATAAAAATGATTTTGATGTTTGAAAATTCATGATAAATGTTTTAAATTTATTATAAGACATTTAAAAATAATATTACTGATACGTACAGATATTGAGTTGCAGAATAGAGTCTTAGACTCGATAATTACCCGATAAAGCTGTCGGTAGACCGACATGTTTCAGAAATTGATCTGGACTTAAATAATTTGATTAGGTAAGTGATTATTTGTGATTCAATGGTTGTTAAACATATGTGCCAATGTGATTAGGGTATGTACTAACTGCAATAAGCAGTGTTATGTGTTATATATTGTTCTAATCGAACGAATGATCTGATTAATGATAGGTCACGAGATAAGCGATAAATCTAAATTACAAAATGTAAGCAGCGCTTCAGGCAAGTATCTTACCTTTGCATTTTCTTTATGCAATGGACATGAGTAAGAATATTTACGAATGATATTATTACTGTACAGATTATTAACCTTATATTATATAAGCTCATTGATTATCAACATGTTAGTATATGGTAACTCAGATATATATATTTTGTTCGTTAATTTCTATAAATGGTTATACAAGTGTCCCCACTTGGATAATCATTGTATTTAATCACATGTTGATGCACCTTTGTCAATTACCCGTATATATATATATATATATATATATATATATATATATATATATATATGTTGCATTATAGATTATTGTTGAATAAGATAAAACCTTTGATTTAGAACCCAGACAAGTATGAACATCCCTACAAGGGAAAACATTTATGCGCCCAAGGCGGACAGAGTGAACGATACCCTCGTTCTTGTATGTAGTATTGATCAATGCAGGGCATAACTGGCTGATCACCCCCCGTGCCCGTAAGTTATGACGGTTTACAGATGAATTTATGTTTTACCTTTTCGAAAATGAAAACAATGTTCATGGCATGTCACCATAACCCCAGTTATAGTCAATATGTAGTTTCAAAAATTTGAAAGAGAGTTGATATGATTATAATCGGTTCAGAATACTTCACAACTATTGACTTGTTATAGAAGAATAGTACAAAGAAAACATTTAAATTCTTTCAGATTATGTATATATATATATATATATATATATATATATATATATATATATATATAATTGCTATTACTTGTTGGGCACTCAAATGTTCATCCTTGCTTAAATTTAAATATTTTCAGCTAAGTGCGAACGACCAGAGAGCTCTGCTAAGAACAAAGGAAAAGGGAAGGTTGCTGAATGAACGAATTACTATGTTATGTAATAGTTTGATATTATTAAGACAAGTATGTCATATATTATCTATCATGGGTTGTAATGAATGTTTAAAGGTTACGTACTTGGGATTAGACTCTGATGATATGTAAATTAAGTTGATCTTTATATTATTATTATTATTATTAGTATTATTCCGCTCATAGAAATGGTATCGTGAAGAACCGAGTTTGGGTTTCAAGTACCCGAGTTTGGGGTCCTCACATCATGGTATCAGAGCTTAGGGGTTAAAAACCTTAGGTGGGCTAGACCTTAGGCTATAACCTTAGAACAGAGGGAAACGTTGAAAATATAAATATCTCATATAGAGTTTAAAAAGAGATGAATTGACTAAATTCATCGTCAAACTAAATAAAATATAACTTGTATAAAACTCTTATTTGTTGTGTGTATATACTATATGCTAATCAGGATAATTTATGTGTGTAGATGTCAGGTGAAAAAGGATTTGATTACCCTCAAATCGTAAAGAAGGAGCCAATATCGAAGCCGATAGCTGACATAGAGGCTCACAATGAAAATAACTCAGAAGATGTGGTTATTGTGGAAAACATAGTACCAGATCCGGAGATGGTGGAGCTGGCAGATAGCGATTCAGACACTAAAGTTGAAGTTGATCAAGCATCAACAGAGGTGCAGAATCTGAAGAACTTCTTCTCTGGAAAGGCTGTGGGAGATAGAAAAGCTGTTGAATAGTCAGTTGCGTCAAGCGTTAATAGAAACAATGGAAGGACAAGATAAGCTTAAGATCTAAATTGGTCAGATGGGAGCCAAAAGCAACACATCGTGTGCAGCTCCGGACAAAAAGGGGAAAAGAAAGATAGAAGACTATGACTTAGAAAAATCTAATAAGAAGAAATGGAAAAGAATATGTTATCTTTGCGGCTATGAGGGACATACTACTCTGTATTGTCCTGACTACAAAAAAGGATCATGTTTTATCTGTGGAATAGAAGGTCATCAGGCGAAAAGTTGTCCAATGAAAAAGAATAATAAATAAGTAGTATAGGTTCTGTTGTAATGTAGGTATGTTTAATATGTGTGCTTAGTATGTCTGTGTAATGTAATATTCTAAAACTTTTATGTTGGTCAAGTCTGTAAATCCCGACTTTTGTAGTCACAAAGGGATGAATGATGTTTAAAGCAGTATGTGCTATGCTTTGTAAAATATTCGTTAAATGAATATGAATCTATATTTGAATGATGAAACCAGTTTAAGATATTAAACTTATTTGATAAGGTTTAGAATGTAAGTTAAATTATGATTTTATTTAATTAGATAATGCCGCCAAGACGTCGAACTCGCAACCAAAGGGCAGAAGAGTCTGTCAATAATGTTGAGGGACAACAACAAGCTGATCCAATGCAGCAATTTGCAAACATGTTAGCTCAGGCTATGCAACAGGGAATACCAGTCGCTGAAAACCAGCCGGACAACCGCTTAGCGAACTTCAAAGACTTTAAGGCTGTAGGACTACCGGAATTCAAAGGTACAACTGATCCTGTTGAAGCCCAAACTTGGGTTAAGGAAATTGAAAAAGCATTCGTGGTAGCTAGGGTATCTGAGGGGCAAAAGACCGCTTTTGCCACCTACATGATGAAGGGGGAAGCAAATTTTTGGTGGGAAGCGAATCAGGCTAGGGCAGGAGAAGGTGTAGTCACATGGGATAGATTTAAAACTTTGTTTTTCGAAAACTATTTTTCACCAAGTATGCAGGCGAGGATGGAGGTTAAATTTTTAGAGTTGAAGTAGGAGAATATGACGGTGTCTGAATACGCCGCCAAATTTAATGAGTTAGCTAGGTTTGCCCCGCATCAAGTCGCTTCGGAGGCTAGGAAAGCGAGAAGGTTTGAGCTGGGATTGAAACCCTAGCTCTACAACAAAGTGGCGGTGTTGCAAATTCCTACATTTGCAGCACTCATGGAGAAAGCGATCATAGCTGAGGAGGGAAGTGAGGCCATGAGCCTTTACAATAAGGAGAGGAAGAATAAGGGTAAGACCGAAGGAGCTGGAAAAGTAGGAGTTAATAGTGGAAGCAGGAGTGGAGATAGCAAGAGGAAGGTGAGCAGTTTTGCAAGTGTACAAGTGAAACAGGAAGGTGTTAAGAAACAGATAGTGCCATGTAAGACATGTGGGAAGAATCAATCGGGGGAGTGTTTGAAAGGAAAATTTGTTTGCTACAAGTGCGGGCAGGAGGGCCATATCTCTCCCAACTGCCCCAATCCTAGGATGAATAGTGGATGTTTTATATGCGGATCGACAGAGCACAGGATGAAAGATTGTCCGAAAAGGAGGGTGGAGACAGGAAGTGTGAACATGGGCACTGGCAGTGGGACGTTAGCAATCACGGGACCGACTTCGTCGAGCAAGCCGACAAAATCTACGGCAAGGGTCTACAACATGATAGTCCAGGACACGGCAGCAGCTGGCAATGCAACTCGAGGTATTATTCGTATAACTTTTATTTTATTATACATGATTTTCCTATTTTTAGTAAATTAGTTTATAAAGAAATTTTGAGGAGGAATTTGAGTTCTTTTAGAAACCAATTTTTTCGTTTAATCAGAAAGACAAGCTTTATGTGAATAGTTAAAGATCAGTTCGATCAAAGTTGATCGAGATCTACTTACGATGATTGTGTATGTTATGTACCCTTGTATGTATAGATTTTTAAACGGTGATTCCGGGGACGAAATCTTTATAAGGGAGGGTGAATGTAACAACCCGACATTTTCTACATAAATAAATAAGAAATTTGCGTATAAATTTTTTTTTATATATTAAGGATGAGGATTTGTACAAAATAATATATATGTGTATTTCTGTGGTAAATAAAAATATATTTATTACATAAATATTTACAAATAATTTTATTTTAGAATAATTAATTATTATAAAGTACATTCTTATAATAATTAATTTTATAGTAGAAATGTTTTTATTAATTATTTTCCATGAATATATAGTCATATATTATTTAAATAATATATGGAGTGATTTTTAGAATAATTATAATAATTATTTTATTATATGAATTTTAGTACAGGCTATTAAATTAATTATTTAACCTTAATTATTAAGGTTAAATAGGAAGAATAAATCAGATATGGAATCCAAACCCTAATTTTGGATTATTGTCAAGGTATGAGAATAATAATATAATATTAATTATATTTTGATTTTTCAGTGTTATAAATATGTACTGTATGTATGTATTGATGATGATTGGTCAATTATGGTGTTTAATTTCAAAATTCTAATATTATTTGTTTAAACCCTAATTTTACTGGGGAAAACCCTAATTTGAAAATCAACCGTGAGTTTAAGACTGTTATAACGGTGTTATATGTTTTATGATGTGTATTATATAATGATTTGATTAATTAGGTAAACCCTAATTATATTCTAGAAATCCTAATTTTTAAAAAACTTAATTATAAATTGGTAACCCTAATTATCAAAATCGTAAATCCTAATTGTTATTTTAGCAATGTTAATGATAATTATATGATATTAAACCCTAATGTTCCTGTATAGTGTAATTAGAATATTAATCATAATTAGAAAACCCAAATTTCAAAATTTTAGAAACTAAAAGTTATTTAATTTTTATTTATTTTTGTGTAAACTTTAATTGGAAATCCTATTATTATTTTATGTTAAACATTAGGGTTAAACCCTAAAGGTTTGTTAAGTTCCATTTTGCCCTTAAAAATCCAAACCAAATGACCATTATACCCCTAAATGCATTATTTTGGCTATCTTGTAGGTTTTGACAATAGATTGAGTGGGTGAACCACTTCAACCACCCCATGTGCTCAAAATAATAGCAACAAGCAATATACATCAGCCATTCATGCATCTAGCAAGCTCTATATATAGATTGAGAGAGAAAAGTTTACTTTTGTTAGCCATTTTTGTGCCAAACACGCAAACCTTTTCTCTCCACCCAAACCCACGAAAATTTGTAAGTTTTATAGTCCCAAAACATAGCCCCACGTTCACCATAAACAAATCAGCAATACAAAATCAAAAATTTATCAAAGAAAGGTATAAAACCCTAGCATAATTTCTGCCCATCGATTCTGTGTTAGATGTTAGTTTTTATTGTTAAAATATGTTGGTTGTAGTCCATTTTGACGATCTGGGTTGCTAAATGTTAGATCCATAACATTTAGAAGCTCGGATTTGTGTTTTTCAAAAATCTAGAAAATTTATTCTTGGTGGTCTGACAACGAATGTCAGACCTTATATGTAACGACCCAAAATTCATACAATTTAATTCTCGACTTCGGTCGTTAATAATACATTCAACCTCTAATTTTACATCATTAAACGATAATACAACCATTGAAATTTGCGGAATAATTAAAATTTTCTATTACAAACTATCCTCGTTCCCAAAACCTTCAACCTTTACATCTAAATATCTCAGAATCATTTTAATACTACAATAGTTTACATTCGCAAAACAATATTATAATTCAACATTAATACATTATTTGAAACCTTAAACATGGTTCAAATAATAACACAACCAAAGTATATAAATCTTCAAGTATCACATCTGATTCATGTCTTTCAAGTAACGCATAACTTTACCTTGTATCTTGAACCTGCAAAAGTGGTTATTTGCAAGGTTGAGCTCGACAGCCCAGCAAATTTAACAGTCTATCATATTTCACATAGCACACAATTCATGCATTCTACATTTCTAATTTATCGAGTTACATTATACAACATGCATATGCTATCACATATCACATATAAATTGAGTTCCATAACCCAATTAACTTTGTCATATTTTGACTTTAACAATTCATAAAGCATGGTATGTAACTCACCACATAATCACATTTAATCCACAAACATAATAGAACTGAAAAACTTGCATTGGATGTTGTTTAATGTTTATAACTTATCTGCGCTGTGATGATCCTACACAAATTGAGGATACATACATGTACATATTAGTTTCACATACAAAATTCACGTACTCAATGTAAACTAATTTTATTTAACTATAATATTTCGTTCTTGTCTTAAAGCCATTCTATGTTTCTTTAGAAACTTTTGTCCGTTATAACCTTTTTGCGCCCAAAAGGTTCTCTCATGGATTTAGTATGTAAATACTTTACGTATCAAAACATAAACCATTTATATCCCCTTCGTTTTATATTACTAGGTTCAATATAATTTCACAAGGCAGCAGCCCCTCACCTTTGACACCCATTTCGCGGTTTAATAGCTTGCAATTTACTTATCTAATCGTAAGGCATTTTTTTTTAGTATGTTTTTCATGGCATACAAGACTATTTTGAAGAAATACTAACCTCTCATTTCGGGTTTGTTACGTAGTCTAAAAAGCGTGCCAAAAATTGACGTTCATAGCAGTCTTCAATTTTTTTTCCCAGCTTTACCCTCTCTCGCTAAAACAGTCATAATTAATTCGTTTCAAAACATTTTTGAGCGATTCTTAAGCCCACGCGAAGCTAACTTCCGAGGCTACAACTTTCATTCTTTAACCATTTCCAAATTCAAAACACAGAATTTCGAAAAATTCGTTCAAGGTGACTGCCCCGAGTTGGTTAGACAGTTTTGACGCGACTACTTTGAATGGTCATAACTCTTTGCTCCGAAGTCGGAATTAGTCCGTTCCAGAGTCTATGGAAAGCTAATTCAGTGTACTATAACATACCAAAAGCCCAGAAGTTTGTGGAAACATTAACTGATCGAAACAGTGTCCCGAATAGCACATCCCGCTGCTAACTTTCAGTTTGACAAATTCGACACATTTCTTTCCAATCACCGTAACTCCCTCATCCGAGGTCGGAATGAGGTCATTCCAAAGCCTATGGCTTCCTAACTCAGTGCACTACAACTACCTAGAAACTCAGAATTTTTCAAGTAACATAGCTATTCCAGAATTTGACACTATAGTCACTGTTCATTTAATTTTCATTTCTAGACATGGTTTACTACAATCTTCACCACGGATTCATTTTAACTCCGTTTTGGTTCATTCAAGTTAGGAAATCTTCAGAACTTAGAGGAATATAACATACAATCATCAAATTAAGCTTTTAGACATAAATCAAAAGCACAAAGAGTCCTCAAGCTCAGTCCCAAAAACTGCCCAACAAGGTTCTTTGTAAATCTTTTATTTTGTGAGTTTTGGTTACGCTTGGATGATGTTAAGGTTTCATATCTCTAATTACAATCATTATAACTCATTTACATAATCAATTACAAGCCAAAATAAACATAGTAAACTAACTAGTTTTCTAACAAAACTAACTAAACTTCCAAAATACAAACTTTAACTAACAAAATAAATACAATATTTAAAATAATAACATTACCAAAAATTAAATAAGAAACATATCCGAAAATACGAATTCCACAAACTGAATACGTACTCGACCAAAATTTAACTAAGAGAAGATCTTTATAAAAAGTCCTCCCACAACAAAGCCTTTCTCAAAATTGGAGGCCTTATTGTTGGTGAATGAAACAAAGGATCAAGCCCTTCTATTTATAGGTTTAGCAAAGGGTAAAGTTCTCAATTTAGTTGATGTGGGACTTGGTT
The DNA here is from genome assembly GCA_016801055.1 of Panax notoginseng. Classification (NCBI taxonomy): domain Eukaryota; kingdom Viridiplantae; phylum Streptophyta; class Magnoliopsida; order Apiales; family Araliaceae; genus Panax; species Panax notoginseng. The sequence continues at coordinate 66,357,802 of CM029014.1, read as the reverse complement.
TATACTAATTCTAATTTGTTTATACTAATTTTTCCTATTTTCAACATACTGAGTGTATTCATTCATCAAGAATTCGTTTCTTAACCAATTCGATCCGTTCAAGTTGCGTTGTTTTTGTTTTATAGAGGAGAACAACAATCATCCATCAATTTAAAGTTTTCATCATGAATTCATCATCAACTTTAGTCCCAAAGTACATCAAAACACACATTACAATCAAAACCCAAATTCTTCTTCTTTAGTATAAATACATGAATTTGATTTCTGCAAATTTATTTCTAGATGACCACTATCAAATTATAAATATCTAATAACATATATAACATCGTAACCCACAAATTCATTAATCAAAACTCCAATTTTAAAAGAAACTCAAGAACAGATAAACTAGAAATATAAACTAGATTATGTACCTTTAATTCTTTAAGAAATAAAATTAACCTTATTAGTAAAATTATAATTTCTATTCAACCATTATAATCATAACATTATTTAACAAATTCTCACTCCTCTAATTTAATTATTTAATTAAATTAGAATATCACAATTATACTAGCGTAATAAAATACGTATAAATCTCATCTATTTTATCACACTTAAATAAACTATCTCATACCAATTTTCATCAAATATTTATTTAATATCATAAATATTCATCTAATTCCATAAAGTTTCCAACTAAAATATTTAATGTACTTAATAAATATTTTACTCGCATTATACTAATATTTACATTTTCATGCAATATATTACCTTCTCACTTTATTAAATCAATTATACTTGTATTAATTCACTATTTTAATTAAGTGAATTATTCACACTATTTATGAAACTTAACTCATAATTATTTCCATTGCCCACAAGGCATAATAATTAAAATTATATTATCTCATAACATAATTTCAACTTAATTAAATTAACTAATATTATTTAATTTCTTTAATAGTTTAATTACCTATTAAATCTCACATTCTCCAACATATGAATATATAATTCTCTTCACACCAAATCATATAATTCAAAATATATACACCTCATAATAAGAATTTTAATTATTAAATTCTTATTTTAATAACTTATAAAAATTCAGGTTGTCACATCCTTCCCTTCTTATAAGGATTCCGTCCTCGGAATCAATGAAACCTCCCTTACTCGGTTTTCACCAAATCTTTTTTCAAAATTTACTCGGAATATTACATACACCCTTTCTTCTAAGAATTTCGTCCTTGAAATTTTATCTATTAATTTTTATTCATTCAATCTATCAAAATAGATTTTACGTTAATAATTTATTCAATCATTGGGTTCTATAATCACTTTCTTTCCACAAAGATCTTTCTACAATTATTAACTTTTCTATGAAAAGTTTTACATTATTCTTTGATAACTCATCTCCTTCTCATATCAACACTTCTTTTCTAACTTGTTCAATATATTCATCATTCAGTGTCGCATTCTACGACTTACTTCTTTCTAAGGAATATCATCCTTACCACATTCGCCTTTTAGAATAGCAAGAATCTTCCATAATTGCTCAATAATTAAGAAGTAGTATAAATAACTCAGGAATTTAAAAGATTCAAATCATGTTGAGGGGTCACAAGACCGTGAACTCTATTCTCGGTTTACTAGTGCTTCAACTCAATCCTTCACAATGTAAACCAGAGTGTTTATCAATCACAAACACTGAAAACACCCTCCTTACGTACACTAGGTGGCCAGCCTATTGTACCACTACGTTGGGCCGCAACGTAGTGTTTTGTAACGACTATATGCGTTACGCTCGGAACCATTGTCCCCGAAAACATGTCCCCTTATAGGGTTATTCACCTCAGCTTTTCAACATCTGAATCCGCACTAAAACAATTTGGTTTGGCATAACTTTTCAATAAACACTTGAATTTCATGAACATCTTTCAATATTCGTCTAGCTGAATCAAATAGCATAGACCTCTACAACAATTCGAACATCAACCGAAATATACATATACATACATACATATGAATTCTCATATCTCAAAGAAATCTCAAAAATCTTTTTATGACGTCATGATACCGCACTGTATTTACAGTCCGTTGAGGATTCCGTCATTTGGTGATTTTATCATACTACATCATACCATAGTGGGCTGACGATCTTTAGATCACATCCAACACTAGGTAATACTGCATTGATGACTCCATCGTTTTTATCATCCTTGCACCAGGTTACATGATGCATTAATGATATAAAATACATTTTGATATATTGTAAATAATTTTTGTCTAGCCGAAGCAATTAGCATAGACATGTGAATAACAGTATTGTTGATTAAACTCACTGGTTCCATCATTTGATCCAATGTTTTTCAAGAAAATAGAAGTGTAAACATCAGCACGAAGTCAATAAATTTCGAAAGTCTAGCATAGCTAGTAGATTTAGATTACCTATGCTTCCACCATCAACTTCACTTTCTATAATGATCCATTGCTTAATAGGTCTATCTATTCCTATCATCCTCAATACTCCATTTACACTTATCTATACCCAGTTCGTCAAACTTACCACACGTTATGAGTTCAGGAACTTTCCACAATCATATGAGTTTAAGAACTTATCCTAGTCAGACCATAGGCGTCCATTCGCTGAGGGGTTCAAAATCATACCATATAATTATGAGTCACGAACCTACCATAAGTATGAGTTTTAAGAACTCGCAATTAACCTTATAATATTCACTAATTATACTCTACCTATCTGTTATACACATGAGAAAAGAATCACCTTCTCAACAAGCATATAACAAATAGCGCGACACAAACATTCCAATGATTATCAATGTGATAAACTGAGTGCAAGCACAAAACCCTCACCCATACAAAGGTTTGTACAACTCAGCCATCACATGAGACCTCAATTGAAATCCCACCTAACTCTATCTTGCTTATAACTTGCCCTTTGCTCGATACGAATTCCTCGTATCACATCATCTATAACTCCTCATGAGTTATCTCGTACTATTTCATAGTACTCCATCTTCATAGCATTAAGCTATAATTATTCAAACATTATAGACCATCTTTCTTTTATAACTTAAACAGACCACGTCGTGATCTTATTATATAATCATCTCCCTTAAAATTCTTTTCTTAACTCGTGATCGTTTTGTTTTACGATCCTCTTTCTTTCTCTTTTTCATCATTTACTACATTACTCGTTATTCTGGCTTTTGGAGTTAGGAAACTCCCATTTTTTATCTTTATATCTCTTAGATTCTTCTTTGAATCTTCTTGTTTATATAAAGAAAAAAAAAATTCCTTTAAGAATTTCTAACATCATTTACATCGCTCAAAATTTCATTCGACTTCTACACTTTCATCATACATATTCATTTCTACACTTGGTACACATCGAGTCTCTAACAGTTTCAATATGATACGCTGAGTGGTTTCCCACAAATAACCAACAAACTAGGTTCCGAGTTACTAGTTCGTATATACCTTCGCTCTATGAAGGAATCGTTTAGCCCAGATACCATACACCAACTACTAAAGAGTACAACTGTACCATACTTAACTACAACTCTCTATTCTTAACTTCCTTACCATTCTCTTCTTATAGACATTGTCTATTTGTTATCACCTTACATCCTTATTATTGGAGTTAGGTAACCCCACATTCATATTCTTTATAACTCTGCGAGATTCTTCTTTGAATCATTTCACGCAAGTTTTATCCCTTCTTTATACGTTTCTTACATTACTTCTTATTGTTCAAACTCTATTTGAGCTTATTCTTTCATTATCTTCACCTTCCTTCCCTAAGGTTATAGCCTAAGGTACTCCTACCTAAGGTTTATAACCTACAGCTTTGATACCAACTGTAACGACCCCAAAATTCATACAATTTAATTCTCGACTTCGGTCGTTAATAATACATTCAACCTCTAATTTTACATCATTAAACGATAATACAACCATTGAAATTTGCGGAATAATTAAAATTTTCTATTACAAACTATCCTCGTTCCCAAAACCTTCAACCTTTACATCTAAATATCTCAGAATCATTTTAATACTACAATAGTTTACATTCGCAAAACAATATTATAATTCAACATTAATACATTATTCGAAACCTTAAACATGGTTCAAATAATAACACAACCAAAGTATATAAATCTTCAAGTATCACATATGATTCATGTCTTTCAAGTAACGCATAACTTTACCTTGAATCTTGAACCTGCAAAAGTGGTTATTTGCAAGGTTGAGCTCGACAGCCCAGCAAATTTAACAGTATATCATATTTCACATAGCACACAATTCATGCATTCTACATTTCTAATTTATCGAGTTACATTATACAACATGCATATGCTATCACATATCACATATAAATTGAGTTCCATAACCCAATTAACTTTGTCATATTTTGACTTTAACAATTCATAAAGCATGGTATGTAACTCACCACATAATCACATTTAATCCACAAACATAATAGAACTGAAAAACTTGCATTGGATGTTGTTTAATGTTTATAACTTATCTGCGCTGTGATGATCCTACACAAATTGAGGATACATACATGTACATATTAGTTTCACATACAAAATTCACGTACTCAATGTAAACTAATTTTATTTAACTATAATATTTCGTTCTTGTCTTAAAGCCATTCTATGTTTCTTTAGAAACTTTTGTCCGTTATAACCTTTTTGCGCCCAAAAGGTTCTCTCATGGATTTAGTATGTAAATACTTTACGTATCAAAACATAAACCATTTATATCCCCTTCGTTTTATATTACTAGGTTCAATATAATTTCACAAGGCAGCAGCCCTCACCTTTGACACCCATTTCGCGGTTTAATAGCTTGCAATTTACTTATCTAATCGTAAGGCATTTTTTTTTAGTATGTTTTTCATGGCATACAAGACTATTTTGAAGAAATACTAACCTCTCATTTCGGGTTTGTTACGTAGTCTAAAAAGCGTGCCAAAAATTGACGTTCATAGCAGTCTTCAATTTTTTTTCCCAGCTTTACCTTCTCTCGCTAAAACAGTCATAATTAATTCGTTTCAAAACATTTTTGAGCGATTCTTAAGCCCACGCGAAGCTAACTTCCGAGGCTACAACTTTCATTCTTTGACCATTTCCAAATTCAAAACACAGAATTCCGGAAAATTCGTTCAAGGTGACTGCCCCGAGTTGGTTAGACAGTTTTGGCGCGACTACTTTGAATGGTCATAACTCTTTGCTCCGAAGTCGGAATTAGTCCGTTCCAGAGTCTATGGAAAGCTAATTCAGTGTACTATAACATACCAAAAGCCCAGAAGTTTGTGGAAACATTAACTAATCGAAACAGTGTCCCGAATAGCACATCCCGCTGCTAACTTTCAGTTTGAAAAATTCGACACATTTCTTTCCAATCACCGTAACTCCCTCATCCGAGGTCGGAATGAGGTCATTCCAAAGCCTATGGCTTCCTAACTCAGTGCACTACAACTACCTAGAAACTCAGAATTTTTCCGGCAACATAGCTATTCCAGAATTTGACACTATAGTCACTGTTCATTCAATTTTCATTTCTAGACATGGTTTACTAAAATCTTCACCACGGATTCATTTTAACTCCGTTTTGGTTCATTCAAGTTAGGAAATCTTCAGAACTTAGAGAAATATAACATACAATCATCAAATTAAGCTTTTAGACATAAATCAAAAGCACAAAGAGTCCTCAAGCTCAGTCCCAAAAACTGTCCAACAAGGTTCTTTGTAAATCTTTTATTTTGTGAGTTTTGCTTACACTTGGATGATGTTAAGGTTTCATATCTCTAATTACAATCATTATAACTCATTTACATAATCAATTATAAGCCAAAATAAACATAGTAAACTAACTAGTTTTCTAACAAAACTAACTAAACTTCCAAAATACAAACTTTAACTAACAAAATAAATACAATATTTAAAATAATAACATTACCAAAAATTAAATAAGAAACATATCCGAAAATACGAATTCCACAAACTGAATACGTACTCGACCAAAATTTAACTAAGAGAAGATCTTTATAAAAAGTCCTCCCACAACAAAGCCTTTCTCAAAATTGGAGGCCTTATTGTTGGTGAATGAAACAAAAGATCAAGCCCTTCTATTTATAGGTTTAGCAAAGGGTAAAGTTCTCAATTTAGTTGATGTGGGACTTGGTTTATACTAATTCTAATTTGTTTATACTAATTTTTCCTATTTTCAACATACTGAGTGTATTCATTCATCAAGAATTCGTTTCTTAACCAATTCGATCCGTTCAAGTTGCGTTGTTTTCGTTTTATAGAGGAGAACAACAATCATCCATCAATTTAAAGTTTTCATCATGAATTCATCATCAACTTTAGTCCCAAAGTACATCAAAACACACATTACAATCAAAACCCAAATTCTTCTTCTTTAGTATAAATACATGAATTTGATTTCTACAAATTTATTTCTAGATGACCACTATCAAATTATAAATATCTAATAACATATATAACATCGTAACCACAAATTCATTAATCAAAACTCAATTTTAAAAGAAACTCAAGAACAGATAAACTAGAAATTTAAACTAGATTATGTACCTTTAATTCTTTAAGAAATAAAATTAACCTTATTAGTAAAATTATAATTTCTATTCAACCATTATAATCATAACATTATTTAACAAATTCTCACTCCTCTAATTTAATTATTTAATTAAATTAGAATATCACAATTATACTAGCGTAATAAAATACGTATAAATCTCATCTATTTTATCACACTTAAATAAACTATCTCATACCAATTTTCATCAAATATTTATTTAATATCATAAATATTCATCTAATTCCATAAAGTTTCCAACTAAAATATTTAATGTACTTAATAAATATTTTACTCGCATTATACTAATATTTACATTTTCATGCAATATATTACCTTCTCACTTTATTAAATCAATTATACTTGTATTAATTCACTATTTTAATTAAGTGAATTATTCACACTATTTATGAAACTTAACTCATAATTATTTCCATTGCCCACAAGGCATAATAATTAAAATTATATTATCTCATAACATAATTTCAACTTAATTAAATTAACTAATATTATTTAATTTCTTTAATAGTTTAATTACCTATTAAATCTCACATTCTCCAACATATGAATATATAATTCTCTTCACACCAAATCATATAATTCAAAATATATACACCTCATAATAAGAATTTTAATTATTAAATTCTTATTTTAATAACTTATAAAAATTCGGGTTGTCACATTATATCTCTGTGATCTGTTACGAAGTTTGTGTTTTGAAACTTTGTAGTTGTAGTCTGATATGTTCTCTTGGATCTGGGCTTGGAATCAGGCTTAGATCGTATGTATATTGGAAGGTATGGAAGGTCAAACTGCGTTGACCGACCATGACTTGCAAGGTTTCTGGGTAACCCAGAACGTGATTAGCAGCGTCTGACAACGTTTACTAATGCCTTAATCTGTTCAGTTACATAGGTATTGTTACGTTTGTTGTATTCAGATTGTAGTATGTTGTATAGACTACAAGTTTAAGGTTTTAGAGAGCCTAAATATTAAACGAATGGAACTCAGTAGCTGGTCAAACCAGGCCAGAAGATCATGAACTGAGTTTTCTGGGTAACCCAGAAAACTCAAGAACACGATCTCTGACAACGTTTGACCAGCATATAAGTTGCGATTTTGTTGCTATTTTCTTGTTTTTATGTATTGTATCTCTACTATTACATGTTGTCAACATACTGCAAAGCTTAGATCACAAAAGAAATACTTGAATCAGAAGTTATGGGAACCCAAAAGTGAACAGTCGAACTGTTCTTCATTTCTGGGTAACCCAGAAATGAAGAACAGCCTCTGACAACACTTTTGGAGGCTCAGATCTCCTTGGTTATATGGGTTATAAATATTTTTGTTACTGGATCTTGTAGTCTTACAGTAACACTACACGATCTGATCAACAAATTGCCCAGAAAACATCACACACGAATTTAATCTCGGTCAAAGTAGCTAGCCCGGTCTCTGACTTGATTTTCTGGGTTTTGCTTGAAGAACACCAAGAACACCTATAGCGACGGTTCTGTCGCTATAGGTGGTCTTTAGCGACAGATATTATTTATTTTTCCGAAAATTAATAAAAAAAAATAGAAAAATTAGTTTTAAATTATTAAAAATATAAAATAAATTATTAAAAATTATTTTAAATTTCGAAAATTAGTTTTTAATTATTTTAAATATATTTCATAAATATTTAATATTTTTTAAAAATTAAAAGTATTTAATTTATTTAATTATAATATTAAATAAATTATTTAAAAATGATTTTAATATTAGAAAAATCATTAAAAATTATATTATGATATAAAAAAATATTTTAAGTTATTTTTAATGACTTTTAATATTTTGTGATAAATTTTATTAATATTTAAATATTAATGGTAATTAATTTACTAAATGAATTAAATAAATTAATTAAAAATAATTTTATTATATTAAAAATTATTTTAAATAATAATAAGGTATTTAAAAATATTTTAAGTTATAAAATATAACTTTTAATATTTAAAGAAAAATTTCATTAATTAATTATTATTAATGATATTAAAGTTATTTAATAATTTAGTTTAAGAAATGATTTTAATATTATAAAAATTATTTTAAATGAAAATAAGGTGTTTAAAGATATTTTAAGTTATAAAACATAACTTTTAATATTTAAAGAATAATTTCCTTAATAATTAAATATTAATGATTATTAAGTTATTATTAATAATATTAAATTAATTTAATAATTATATTAAATAAATAGTTTATAAATGGTTTTATTAATTTAAAAATCATTTAAAAGGATAGAAATGAATTAAAAATATTTTAAGTCATGAATAATGACTTTTAATATTTTGATAAATAGAACATTAATACTTTAATAATAATGGTAATTATTTAGAAATGATTTTAAATATTTTAAAAATCATTTAAGGGTAATTTTAATACTTTAAAAATATTTCAAGTTATTATAAATAACTTTAATATTTTAGAAATGATTTCATTAATAGTTTAATACTAATTAAATATTGATGATAATAAAATTGATTAGTATTTAAATAATTTAAAAATGATTTTGATGTTTGAAAATTCATGATAAATGTTTTAAATTTATTATAAGACATTTAAAAATAATATGACTGATACGTACAGATATTGAGTTGCAGAATAGAGTCTTAGACTCGATAATTACCCGATAAAGCTGTCGGTAGACCGACATGTTTCAGAAATTGATCTGGACTTAAATAATTTGATTAGGTAAGTGATTATTTGTGATTCAATGGTTGTTAAACCTATGTGCCAATGCGATTAGGGTATGTGCTAACTGCAATAAGCAGTGTTATGTGTTATAGTATATTGTTCTAATCGAACGAATGATCTGATTAATGATAGGTCGCGAGATAAGCGATAAATCTAAATTACAAAATGTAAGCAGCGCTTCAGGCAAGTATCTTACCTTTGCATTTTCTTTATGCAATGGACATGAGTAAGAATATTTACGAATGATATTATTACAGATTATTAACCTTATATTATATAAGCTCATTGATTATCAACATGTTAGTATATGGTAACTCAAATATATATATTTTGTTCGTTAATTTCTATAAATGGTTATACAAGTGTCCCCACTTGGATAATCATTGTATTTAATCACATGTTGATACACCTTTGTCAATTACCCTTATATTATATATATATATATATATATATATATATATGTTGCATTATAGATTATTGTTGAACAAGATAAAACCTTTGATTTAGAACCTAGACAAGTATGAACATCCCTACACGAGAAAATATTTATGCGCCCAAGGCGGACATAGTGAACGATACCCTCGTTCTTGTATATAGTATTGATCAATGCAGGGCATAACGGGCTGATCACCCCCCGTGCCCGTAAGTTATGACGGTTTACAGATAAATTTCTGTTTAACCTTTTCGAAAATGAAAACAATGTTCATGGCATGTCACCATAACCCCAGTTATAGTCAATATGTAGTTTGAAAAATTTGAAAGAGAGTTGATATGATTATAATCGGTTCAGAATACTTCACAACTATTGACTTGTTGTAGAAGAATAGTACAAAGAAAATATTTAAATTCTTTCAGATTATATATATTTATATATATTTATATATATATATATATATATATATAATTGCTATTACTTGCTGGGCACTCAAATGCTCATCTTTGCTTAAATTTAAATGTTTTCAGCTAAGTGCGAACGACCAGAGAGCTCTGCTAAGAACAAACGAAAATGGAAGGTTGCTGAATGAACGAATTACTATGTTATGTAATAGTTTGATATTATTAAGACAAGTATGTCATATATTATCTATCATAGGTTGTAATGAATGTTTAAAGGTTACGTACTTGGGACTAGACTCTGATGATATATAAATTAAGTTGATCTTTATATTATTGTTATTATTATTAGTATTATTTCGCTCATAGAAATGATATCGTGAAGAACCGAGTTCGGGTTTCAAGTATCCGAGTTTGGGGTCCTCACAGCTACAAGTTGGGCCATCAATTTCATCTTTTGGGGCTTTTAATTAACTAGCTTGGCTTACTAATTAACATGAACTTGGGCCTTCACAATTAAATAATTGTGCTACTAGCATACTTGCCCATTAAATTTAATATTGAGCTAGCTTAACAAACAAATTATCTACAAGTCCAATGCTTAAATAAATTATTGGGCTTATTTAAATTACTTGTCATCCTTTGTAATATTTACCCTATTATCACACGAACTATTACTCATTATTATTGATATTTACACATTCACATTAATTAATAATGTTAATTAACTTACATAACCCAATTAGACTTGTCTTATTCAAGTTTATTGAGTATTTAATTAGGGTTTAACACCTTAAATCTATTTTCTAGATTATTAAAATACTTAGGTTAGTTCACTAACTTACATAACTTATTAGTGAGGCTTCCTTTAAATATTATAGCATATTATCCACATAATCACTTAATCATCCATAAAGATATTACAGATTATTTAATATATTTATTTACAATGTACCACAGAAATTCTTGGTTATTACAGTTCATCCTAAAGATGGTGAACAGAACCTGTTCATCCTTAAGATGGTGAACATGGTATGTTAAAGATGGTGAACATGTTTAGTTGGCGATTCGGTTGGATCTGTTTAAACCTTTTAATGGTGAACAATATTACTTTGCATTATTATTTGATTTTATTTGAAGTATTGAGTTCAGATTATTTGATTATTATTTGATAAAGTAAATGTATGGGATAAATGTAAAAGGAGTAACAACGAGTAAATAGTATTTCATTTAAATGTAGAAGAAGTTACAATATTGTTAAAAATTTTACAAGTTTAAAGCTAAGATTGAGGGGGGTCGTTTTTGGCATTATCCTCGTCTTCGTCTTTAGAAGAGTCGAGGAGTAAAGGGTTTAGCGAGGCGGCAACAAGCTTTGATTTACCTTTTGTTCGGGCTGCTTCATAGCCTTCAGCATACATTTGTACGATTTCGTTGGTTAGTCCAGGCGATTTGCGGTATTCGGTTCGGATTTCATTACGGAGGTCTTCAGTTAGTTCGGGCGATTTACGTAGTTCTTTTTCGACTTTGCACAGAAGTGCGAGATCCCTTTGTTCGGAAATTTTTGGTTCGTTGATTTCTTTGGTAAGGCTTTGGTTATTTTGCGTCAACACTTTATTGGTCATCGTTAACTCTTGGTTCTGTTTCGGAAGTGGTTTGTTGAAATTTTTCGGCTATCGTCAGTTGTTCTTTGAGTTTGGCGATGTCTTTTTTAAGGCCTTCGGTATAGAAAAAGGCGTCACCATGCAGACTCCTCTCCCTCGCTAAGGCAGATTTCAAGATGGCATTTTCTCTTCGGGCAGCTGCTTCTTCGGCTTCAATTTCTTTACATCTTTGGTAGAGCCGCCCAAAGATTCTATTGGCCTGCATATATTCAGAGTTTAGTATGGGGTATATGAAACTTGATTATGAATGAAAATGGTTGAGTAATAATTGACTTACTCGGGCTTGGTGGGTCATGTCGGCTCGGATAAGGTCTGAGGTTAAGCTGATTCCAAAGCAGTGATCATCAGTTCCGAGGAAGAAAGAGTCGTACAAGTGTAGGGGGAAGTCTTCGTTATTATCTGGCCATAAGGTGGGCAAGCGTACGGCTTCGGGCATGGCAGTGGAGGAAGATGGTCGTTGGGGAGAGGGTCTTGGTTGTTTAGTTGGGGTTGGGGTATGGGTTGTTGTTGGAAGTTTAGATGATGAGGTCGGATGGTTTGAAGCATGTTTTCTTTTTCTGATAAGGGAAGAATCGGGTTTGGCTTCTTCTTCGGTTTCATTGATCTCAATGGGAGCAACGGGAGGTTGGTTGGATTCGGTGGGAGGTACTCTAAGTTCTTCGGTAGTAAGAGGGGTTATTTTGGCTTGTTTCATCTTGGTTCGGAGTATTTGGGTACGTTAAGCGATGGGCATATCAAGGAGGCTTTCGTTGAGAGTAGGTACAGGGACGTGTTTCAGTTTTTTGGCGGCTCTTTTCTTCCTTCGAGGTTGTGTTAATTCTTCGGGTGGGGTTGGTTCAGTAACTTGGGGTTTAATGGTTTGAGGTTCGGTGTTTTGGGGTCGGTGTTTTGGGGTTCGGTAAGAGTTGGGTTGGGTTGGGTTGGCAGAGAAGGAATTCTTCAAGGTCTCTTCGATCGCTGGAGGTCGGTTTGATGAGGGATACTGCAGAAAATAGGGAAGGGTGTTTCAAAATAATTACTAAAGGAAATTGGAAAAAATTACACAAATATTGGGTTAGGGACTTATATTTGTGATCGTATAACCATGCCTGTTTTCTCAAAAGACTGAAGCTCCATTCCTTTTGGGGAATTTTTTCAAGTAGCTTCGCCATCTCTATCACACGTTCATCTGAGATGTCGCCGAAGTCTAGAGCAATGTGTTTGTGAGAAGTTCTTTTGGGAATCGTAGGGATCTTAGGTCCTGTGTCGAAGAACCAGTCCTTATGCCACCCTTTGTTGCTCGAAGGGGTGTCCATCTGAGATGTCGCCGAAGTCTAGAGCAATGCTTGTTTGCTCAGCATTTTGAACCCCGTTCGCGAGAGTTTTCGATTATGAATAGAGAGAAAAAGAAGTCGATTGAGGGTGGAATCCCTATGTCGTGGCAGAAAGCGATGAAGGCGAGGATGTGGATATAAGAATTGGGCACATATTGGGCTAGTCCGATGCCTATGAATTCTAAGAGGGTGATGATGAAGGCGTGGAGAGGGAGGCGAACTCCTTTCTCCAAGAGGGTGAGTGGCATGGCGGTCCAGCCTTTGGGACGATGGTACATACGGTCGTTGGGTGTTAGGGCTCTCAGGTGATGGGTGTTTGGAATCTAGTAGCGTTCTCGGATTATGCGGATGTCATCCTCTATGAGTTGAGAGGGGGTGTTGGCATGGCCGCATGGGGGAATTGATCCTCTTTGTGGTATTCAAGTGGAGCGTTTTGGGTGTCGGTTTTTGGTGGATTCTTACTGGAAGATGGAGCAGTGTTAGGGTTTGCTTCTGGAATGGTATTGGTGGGATTAGGGGTGGCCGGAATACTAGCAAAAGGGGTTATAGAGATTGAGATGGCATCTTTTGGGTTTTGGGAGGCCATTGTTGTTAGTTTGCAGAGAGAAAGTTGGAGGAAGGAGAAAGCGAAATGCTTTTGAAATTCGAAATCCAAATGAGCAGGTGAAACCGTCTGATTTGGGGGAATTGGGTTTTTATATTGATTGTCTTTTCAGTTGTTTTCGTATATTGAGGGCGGTACATTTAATGAAGTTAATGATGGTGGAATTGAAAGGTTAAGGAGTCCGATCTTGGGTGGTGCTGATGGTTGGGCCTTGTTTGGACATATTTGGGCTCTTTTGCTGTTTGGGCCATTTTTTGTATACTCTTCCATCAAATATTCTATTTAATGGAAGACTGGGGGCAATATTGGGCCATGATTATTTGGGCCTTTGGAATGTAATGGGCCATTAATTATGTGGAATTATTTGGGCTTGGACCAGAGGTGGATTTAGTGGATGGGGGGACTTATGGGCTGAGGTTCCTAATTATATTTGGATTCTGATTATAGAAGGAAGTGTTAGACTATGGATTCATTTCCTTAATTAAAGGAGATTTGATACAATCCTATGATGATTGGGAACCTTAACCTGATTTGGAGAAGGATTGCTTACAAAGCGGTGAGATCACTATAAATACAAGGCACTACATTGGTTTTAAAGTACATGCATTTTACTTTCCAGCACTAGAGCATTGAGCCTCCATTGTTAACCTTATATTAGTCTGTACTTATTCTCACACCGGAGCTATCCCCTAGCGGTCCAAGCCGTCAAGCTTTTGGTGTTTACTCGTTTCTGTGGAGGGTTGGACGCGCTTTTGGTGATTGAAGCGCGTGGACGGATCTTGGCGTTAACATGAAGTTTGTTGACCTATGTGACAATTTGAAGAGTATTATTTGTTACTTTAATATTTTGTGCTTTATCAGTATTTTCAATTTAATTAATGCAGTATTTGTCTTAAAACAATAATAATTGATAACATTTGAAATAATTAATAACATTCATTTTTTAAAATGAGTTGTACATCAAACTCATCAAGCAAAATAAATATTTTTAGCATTTTTTATATGATTTTAATTCTTCCAAAACAAAATAAATGTTTTGAAGAGGTGAGGTTAACTTATCAATTCTGAAGAGGGAGAATGAAGTTGCAGATTTGATAACTAAGGTTGTAAAGGTTGTTGAAGATAATTTTTCTGATGTGGCTCACCTATTTGAGTATCCTAAAGTGGTTGAAGAGACGGTTGAAAATGTTCTAAGGCGGTACAGTTTACTGGGTAGGCATGAGCCGAACTCTTAAAACCCGAAATCATTATAAAGTCATGGGTTCTCTGTGCTAGCCCGTTCGTCAACGACTTATTTTAAAATGAGTTAAAATTAAAATATAAGTTGACTTATAAGTTATTTTAAGTTGTGACTTATAAGTATAAGCGTTCAAACATCAATTTGACTTATAAGTCAAAAATTAAGTTAAAACAAATAATGAAAGTGTTTGACTCATAATGACTTATAAATTAAAATCAAATGTTAAAGATTACTAAAAAGGACAATAATAAAAAGAGAGGCAAAATAAAAGAGGGACAAAATAAATATTATATTTAGTCAAATTAACTTATTTTAAAATGACTTATAAGTCATTTTAAAATAAGTTACGAATACTTGCCTATTTTTTGAATTTAAAAACCAACTGATAAGTAGAAAAATAAGTGATTGTGAAACAAATTAGTGGCAAATGACTTGAAAGTCAACGAACGCTAATGCTAATCAAAACATTTTCAGTGTTCGAAAACATTTTCCCTGCTTCCAATTCCTTCAGTTGCTAGTGCTACACACAAGGTTTCTGCAGAATTCGTTGAGAGGAGGGGAA